>JASCZI010121110.1:0-32878 GCA_036250425.1 Stylosanthes scabra | reverse complement strand
CTCTCCCCCTTCATATATATATATATATATATATATATATATATATATATATATATCTCGGTTGTTTGGCATTTTATGGATTTTTTTACTTAAAAAATTGTTGAATTACGTGTATTGTTAATTTGAGCAGGAAAAAAAAAAAGACATGTAGTGTTAATTAAAATTTTCTAACTTGACTATATTGCTTTTGTATGATTGCTAAAGCCAGAAATATTATTTTAAGAATGAATGTTTTAAAATAATTTCAGGTGTATATTTATTTTGTCTAATTAAGTTTAATTAAGTTATTTATTCTATGTTAAATAAAAAATTATTTTTTATGTTAAATAAAAGTTTATTTCGATATTATTTTTATATTATTTAATATCAAAATAATCTTTTATTTTATATAGGAATAAATATCTTGATTGATTATGCATATAGCATTACTAATGTTTCAAATAAGGCGAGTATGTTCTGGAATGATAACAGCAATGATTTCATCTGACTAAAAAAATTAACAAAAGAACACGTAAAAATTCATACGAAGAATGAAAATACACATGCATAATTTAACAAGACAATTATTCACATGAATTATATGTTTTGTTGGTCACATCCACTCTTCTGCCAACCTAGCTCTCCTAACACGTCACTTTTTTTGCAATGTTGATACTGTACAGTGTGACGTGGCTATTTAAGCAACACAATGGAAATTAGATTTAAAAATAAAATAAAAGTTTCTAACAAAAATTAATCAGAAACTCTTGAGCTCTTTTCATTCACATAACTTTGGGGAGGAGCCCTGGCAGAGTTGAAAAATGAAAGTGGATTGCTTAGTATATTGTATGTAGTAGCGGTGTATGAATACTCCTAAACCTTAAGGGAGCACCCTAAACTAACGTGTATATATATTTGTTATTTCTTGTTATTCCTGTTATCTACTTTATGTTAGAATGTGACTGCAATGTCATATATGCAGTGTGAAAGGCACATCCAACTTAATTCCATTTGTTGTTACTATAACACACAATGTCACCCATTCCTTTGCTTTAAAGAGATCACATGTATTCATGCGTTACGTGACAAAATTTGTATCGGTTTCTTGCTGAATATGACGTACTTAGATAACATTACCATAAACGACCATATCACAACAGAAGGACCTCTCTAACCAACACTATTTAGGCTTTCTTTCGCTTTTCCCGGGCCATCTTCAATTCTTTTTAATTCCCTTCATTAATTTCATTTATATAAATTATTACTTTCAAAATATTTCCTACATACATTTTTTTTTATATAGATGTTTCATCTGCTATTAGAATTAAGGGCATGCAATTCAATCCCAAAAATTAACTTAAAAAAGCATGAATTCATGAATCATTCTAAATGTGCACAAAATATTAGACACTAAATCAAATAATCAATTATTAGTATAAAATATATATTAAAATATAAAATATACATTAAAAATAACTTAAAAAATTAGTTAAACAATACATGAATTTATATAGAAATAGTTTATAACTGAATGTTGATGTGTAAATAATATTTTTGTGAATACATATATGATTACTTCTAATTTATAAAGATCATCTCAAAATTGCTTTATTTTTAATTATTTTATAGGATAAGATATTAAAATAATATCTAGAATTAGAAGTATCATTGTCCACAAAAATAATTTCAAAATATAAAAAATAAATAAACTTATAAAATATTTAAAAACTTAATAAAAATATAATTTTTTCTTATAAATGACAAATAATTTTTGTATTTGCCAAAAATAGCTTATATATTTGATTCGAATTTCTAAAAGAAAAAGACTAGGGAGCCATGACCAATAGGGAGCCAACACATAGTTACGGATGATAACTCATATAAATTTTAGATGATAACTTAATTTAGAATATATGAGTTACGAATGATAACTTATATAAAATTTGGATGATAATTTAGTTATTGACTCCCTAACGTTGGTTCCGAAGTATTTTTCTTTTTAAAAACATTTAGATAAATATTAGAGTTTATGGTTTGAAAATATATATATTAGATTCGGACAAAAAATCCAAATTAATAGTGCTAATTGTGCTATAAAATGCATTAAGCATCCGAAACACATTTCACATACATATTGACATTCCAAGTACAAGCAACTTCTAAGTGCAAGAAAATGAAGTCCTTCTCCTCCTCCTACTCTTCATTATCATGCCTAGTAATCGTTTCCCTTCTCATCATCTCTATCTTCATCCAATTCTCAAATGGCTCCAACAACAACAACCTTATCTTTAAATCATGCAAGGAAGCCTCAGAAACCGACCCAAAAAACTTAAGCTATGATTTTTGTGTTGATTCCCTTATTGAATCCATATCCAAGAACCAATCATCACCACCTCCAAATAGTATAGAAGATCTTGTTGCCATTTCAATCAACATAACAAAGTCCAATGGCACTAACATCATTTCCAAAATCTCCAAGCTCTTGAGGAATAACAACAACAACAACAACAAGCATTTGATTGATCCATACGCGAGGGGTTGCTTGAAGGATTGCTTCGACCTCTACAAGGATTCGTTGTCGGATTTGGAAGATGCCACGACAGCTTTAGGGTCGAAGGATTTCGACACGGCCGCCATAAAATTGAGCGCTGCCTTGGATGATCCGGTTACATGTGAGGATCAATTCAAGGAGAAGAAAGGTGTTAGTTCTCCTTTAACGAAGGATAACAAAGTTTACTTCCAACTCAATATCATAGCTCTTGCTTTCACTCAAATGTGTAATAAACACATTTGAGAAAGATTACAATTTACATGTTACAATCAAATTATATTATTTGTACTTACTCTTATTTGGTACAAATTACATTATTCTTTTACTATTGAATGATGTGTGTGTGAAATTTTGTGACAATTTCATCATTTATTCAATAATAAAAAGAATATTTCTTGACTAAGTGTATGAAATAGTAATTAGAAAAACATTATTTAAACTCATCTATATACATTTGAAAATATTGGTTACGCTATAATAAATTTGGTATATTTATATGAATTATATTTTAATAAACTGACGATATAAAATAATATTTTACACAATTGTTTAATATATTCCTTCTTTTATTTGAATGACTATTTATGTAATTTTAAAAGTATAGTTTACACATTAAAATTGTATTTATAGTACAAGGCAGTTTATACTTTATATGGTAGAGAACAATTATGTCTTTTATTTTCACATGAGTTGAATTAATGCCTGTCTGAAATTAAATAATTGAAACTTTTTATTTCTTTTCCCTCGCTCATCAGTCATCACATACACTTCAAAGGTGGTTCTTATATTCTTTTTTGCTTTTATGTGTCTTTGCCTCTTTGGATTTATGGTCTTATTAGCTATGCGGATTACCACCAAGGGATTTTGATTCCTTCTATTAATTTTATTTTATTAAGATTTTTTTTTCTTGGATGCTGGTTCACATAGAAGAGGTGAGAGGGCAGTTGACAGTTCAACTTATTAGAGAAAGTCACAAGATATGAGTGCATCATAGAATTGGTTCTTGAAATTAAAGGCCCACTATAATAATATATGCATCCACACTTTATTTAAATTAAACCACTCGATGCTAGCATCTTCATTTCTGTTATACCAAAATCTAAATTAGCTTATCTTCCGCATTAATTAACATCATATAAAAGAAAAACCAATGTATCTTGTTATAATATTGTTGGGTATTCTGATAAGCAACTTAAACTAGTGCTCTTTGCCTCTTTAATTTATTTTATTGAGAACTATTCAAAATCTCTTTTCCTCTTAAAATGGGATTTCATATCGTCTTATCTCCAAAGAACTCCAAATATGTAAATTATCATAGCTATCTCTAATATTTTATTTCAATTATAAGTATTTTAATAATTTTATATAAGAGATATATACACTTATAAACGAAGTTCTGAAAATCTAATCGATTCATTTATCCAATAGATTCATTCGGGCTTAACCCAAAAAATAATATAAAAAGGCTTTATCAGTTTTTATAATTACCAACTAATTAAACACTTGCAGCATATTGATCAAACTTGATTGAGAAGATTTATAATCACATCAAAAGATTCAGAACACATACAAGATTATCTTGAACAATGTTTGACTCAAACAAATTCAAATTCTGTTATAACTCGTTCATGAACTCCATCAGTAGTTATACATAGCAGGATAAAGTAAAATTATTGTTGGCACTACAAATATTTTTCCCATTAACATAATTTATTTTTATATTAATTTGCTATTTTGAGAACAATAAATAGAAGTATTACCTTTTTTATGGTTTGATAGCCTTCATATATTACCTTTCTTTAAAATATGAATACTAAACTACTATTGTCTTTTTACAAATGCAAATCATCATATAAGAAGTGGAGAATAAAAATAAAGGAACCATGATTAAATCTGAATTTTGCTGATATTAAAAGAAGCTAAATTGTTATTATTATAAATTTATATCTTTTACAAATGTTTAGATCTATTTGAATAGTAAAAACAATTTGTATTTTAAATTTCATGATTTTAATATGCAGTTTCTATCAATTGATCTGTTAATCACTTGCGACGGGATTCTTTATTAATATTCTTGATTGTTTTCGGTATATAAATTATTATTCTTACTCAAAGTGAGGTGAAAAATATCAATATAATTGAGAAAAGAAATTAAAAAAGTATTAATTAGCTATAGAGTATTTTGTTGGAATTACATTTAGCAAAGTCCAATCTAGATAGTTTTCTTTTTATCATTGTTTATTCACTAAAACACGCAAGAGAAAAGTGAGTTTGTTCAACAACAAGCAGAAATCATAAACTCAAGTCTAGTTGCAATCAACAAAACATAAAAGTAGAGAAAAACAACAGAATTACAATTAAAATCAATTCAACCCTCCACTATACATCTCCTAATCCATAGATTTGCTCTTCTGCTCCTGTATTCTTTAATCTTCCACTAATTTTACTCCTGCATTCTTCTTCTATCAGCTCTCTCTTTTTTCCATTAGTTTGCACTATTAAACACCACTCTTCAAGATCCATCACTTCATTTCTAAAAATCTTATTATTCTTATTCCTCCACAAGAACCATATGGTTGCAAAGAATAGAGTTAGCAAGTATTCTTCATATTCCTCTGTATCCAAATCGTCACACCCAAGACTCAAGCAATACCAAGCATTTAAGAATGGACACCTTCCTGCTAATCATATTTGTTGATAGCTGGCCTTCTTCGTAGACGGACTTCTTCCCCTATTCCCCTATTATCACTGGCATCTCCTTCCACAATTAGCCTTGCTGGTACTTTTGATTTGACACTGTTGACATAAGTAGTTATAAGCTTTTCACTCATTTCAAATAAGTAGTTAAATTAACCTTCCAATATATGGCATAATTTCTAATTTTCTACTATATATTTTGTGATTGAGTAAATTTGATGAGTTGGGGTTATTACTCTGCCAAGAGTTAAGCAAAACATGTGATAATAAAATCAAGGTATAATATATGTTAGAGTAAGACATTAAAGGCAGGTAATATATAATTTAATTTTAAGACTTTTGAAAGTTTTGGAGGCAGGTAGTAGTTAGTTGATTGGATCACTAAGACAAATTTGTGATGAAATAATTCCTACTTTTGCAATGCATTTGGTCTAAACTGTCTGGTAGCATTGGCAATAAAATTATTATGACTTATTTCATCAAAGGTGAGATTTTAGTTTCTCCTCTTATTATTTATAAATGGATCCCATTCATCAATTTTTTTTTCAAATTTCTATGCATACACACTGCTGCAATATATGTACATGACATAAAGTACTTACGAGTTACGACACATGCTTTCATTGACAAATACTTTAATATTGTGATTTGTAAGGCATCATACCCAAATTAATAGTTATATACATATGATAGTCAAGAATTAAGAACAATAACAATAGGTGCAAGAGGAAGAAGAATAACCATTTTAACATCTTTAGCAAAATAAAGAATTAAGGCATTACCTGTAAAATTTTCTTGAATTCATTTGGAGTTCTTGGGGCTTATGGAACTATACCACCACCATGAGTATTTCCTATTAGGATTAGAATCAGAATGTCGCCAATTCACTTTGTCTGTCTTCTAATGCCGAAAGAAAACAACAAAGGACCTATATTTGTAATGACTGTTTTTGTAATTTTCAAACTATTCTAAAGTGCTCTTGTAATTTTCGATAAAATAAGACACAAATAATATGAATTAATAGGAATATTAGAACATGTTTCAACAAAACAAGACACAAATAGCAAGGAATTAAAAATATGATGGAATCAAATGTTATTGAAACCTAAATACCCAAATCAACCTTTTGGTTTGTAATTGAATATGGTTTTCTAGTATGTAGTTGGAACTCAAACATAAAAAGGTGGTTATGAGAGAATAAGCTTATATTACCAAAATTTATCCTAAAAGTGTTTCTAATTCACTAAAAAAATTCATCCTCAAAGTGTTTCTATTCCACTAACAAAATCCATCATCTTCCTTGTTCAAAATAAAATATCAGAACCTTTTTTTAAACTAAATGAAATCAGACCTTATTAATTTTAGAGTTGCTTCCAGTCCAAACGATGTGCATTTATACTGATGTCCTTCTCCAATATCAACCTTCTTAGAACATTTTTTGCAAGCCTTGTAGTACCAATTTCTCGGGCCAGAATTGATAGCCACAATCTCAGCACAAATCAAACCGGACCCTCCAAAAGGGATTTTGGAACAAACACTATAGATTAGTTTAACTAATTCTTCTGAATTATATATGAATTCACTTAAACGAATACAATAGTCACCTCAATCGAACTAAAAACTTCCTCTACAGTTTTGACCACAGCTGAACGATTGGTCAATTCCTCCATTCCGGCATTCCCCCCTTGCGATGTCATCTGACTTATTTTCATTGAACTTGATGGACCACCATTCAACAAACTACATAAACCAAATTTTCTCATAACGAATGGTCAACTAAATTAGCCGCAGTGGCAGGAAAACTATAATAAGTTGAACCAAATACAGAGGGTGCAAAACCAATTTTTTGTGAAATTTAGTGGGCAAATCTCAATAGTAAGATACAAACCTTTCCCATAACTTAAATAGACATAAACATAAGATGAGTCAAAATTAATTAGGGTTCTATCAACCAAAATTACCTTTATAGTTTAAGCTAACATCAAGAACGGAGAAAAATAGAAAAAAATTGTGTTATAGATATGATAAAATTTATCGGATAAAATACAGATTAATCGAATTTAGTTTAGAGAGAAAAAATATGGATTACGTTGCAATTGTGTTATAGATATGATAAAATTTAAAATTTTCTCTCAAAAGTAATTTAACATTTTTACCCATCTATTATTTCATTTTCTCTTTATAATAAGAAAGCATTAATAGTTCATTGCTTGACAAGTGTCTAACATAAGTGCTTGACAAATGTCAAGGAATAATAAAAGAGAGTACTAAAAATAACTAAAAACAAATTTAATAACCCGTGTCATGCACGAAATAAGTTAAAAGTTAAATTTTAATTTAGTTTAATTAAAATTAATATTAATATTAATATTAACAATGTAAATTTCATAAAAATTATTTTTTCTATTTAATTTAGGTATTTTATATGCTAATATTGAATATGATTACTCAAATATTTTTTCATAATCCAAACATATATATATTTAATGTCAAATTTATTCATTAAATTACTATTAAACAAATAAATTTTTATATGTTCGTTTACTTTAAAAATAAAATTAATTTAAGCTAGTAGATTAGTTCAAAAACAAACAAATCTAATTGACGTACATTTAAAACTGTAACACGTCGAAATAATAGTTTAGTTTGTTGTCACCAAATAATAATATAATTATATAAAAAAATAGAATAACAATAAAATGATTACGTAATTTATCTCAATAATATGATAATAAATTAAAATAAAAAACCTATCACGGCCATTTAATGACTTCAAAACATACACTTGATACAATTTTTCTTTAATATTAGTATGTAAATTATATAACTATCTTAATTCTATGATAACTTAATAACAGACTAAAATACTATAAATGGCGTCTCTGAATACGCTATAAGTGTCTGTCTATGACTAGTTATTCAGGCGAAAATTCAGGAAATTGACTACAAGCTAATTGACATTTAAGTTACAATTATTAAAAATTTGAAATTCTAAATTCTTATCATTAAATAAAGGATTTTGCTGATTTGGTGATATTTGAAATTGAAATGATGGTATTTAGGATTTTCTTATTTTTGAACGAATTTAATTTTCATGCATCGTCAGTGTAAAAGAGTTTTACACATGTATCCAATTAGATGTTATCACATCATTAAAAGCAATTAATTTTCAAATTCACTACTTCTAAAGTCATATAAATACATGAATCTGATTGGATGACTGTCTTTACACCGGTGCATCAAAATTAAACTCTTTTTGAACATTGTAAAATGTTTATAAATTAGCAAAAAGTCACCTATATTTTAAAAGAAAGGAGCCTAGCAAGCTCAGGCTCATGCGGATTCATGGTGATTTTAAGAAGCATAGGCAACCTGGGTGAGAGTTTTTTATCTCCATTCTCTCTGTCTTTCTCTCAAGTATAGTCTTCAATAGCAATATATTTTTTTTGAATATTATAATGCTTATGATTTTGAGGCCTGTATCAAATTTGTACTTGAAAAAGTAGCACTCACAATGATAGAAATAGCTCTCCATCCCGTTCTGTACTCCCGCAAACCGTGCACACTATCATAAATTAAAAGCATTATATCACCGACTGCAGTAACCGGCATAGAAGAGAAGATAGAAAATGGCGATGGTTTATGGTGCGTTTGGGATAGTGGTAGAGGATGTTAAGGTAGCGGTGGAGTTTTTGGTGGTGGATACAGACTGTGAGTTTTGAGGGTTCAGAGATTGAAATATTGACGCCAAACCACTTTATAGCAATCACACCATTGCTGCTCAAGCTCCCATGACTTAGGTATGTACCATTTTATATTTTAATAGATCTTCTTATTTTTCTCAAAAAAAAAAGTATGATATTCATGATTTGGAGCAACTACACAGTTGTGGAAGAAGAATATATGTTAGTGGTGGCTTCTGTTGTTAATGATTTGCCGACAGTGAAGGAGAGGTCTTAGATTTTTATAATTATCTTTTAAAATAAAAAATATTATTCTTTATGCATTTATTTGATTTGAATCTGTTTCTGTTATGGATTAGGATCAGTCAAGGTTGGATCGGCAGTAGAGTCAATGGTGATGAATTGTTGATTTGTGTAGAGAAGTGGCAAGTAGTTTCAGGTTTGGTTTAATTTATTTTTTTAGTTCGTTATACATAGCTTATGTTGTAGATAATGGGTTAATTGAATAGATTATAAAGCGTTTTTTGAATTTGTTTGGTATAGATAAAATATGTATCTTATATTTTTTTCCAATTTGTTATTTGTGAAGAAATTTTAGAATCTGGATCACATACAGCTTTAGATATATTGATGGTTGAATTGTAACTCAAAAACTCAACAAATTCATATATGTTAAACATACTTTTGGATATATTCATGGTTGAATTGCTAATAGATTTGATTATGTATTATGTACTCTCAGTGTATGTCTGCACCAATTAAGGTATAAGCTTTTCAAATTTTGATTTCATTCTATAAATTGTCTTAAAGTTTAGTTTTAATTTGAACTGAGTTGGTTCAAGAAAACATATATTCTAGAATGTTAAATTCACTTCTCATTTTTTTATTATGAAACATTATTCTAATTCTTTGGTTGGATAAATTGACAAAGTCATTAATAAGTTTAGCCGTTTCTGTTGTATATATTCGATTTTATTTATGCATGGTGTATGACACTTATATAATTTATTTACTCTTCTTGCATATATATGAAAATTTTCAGCCAAATAAAAGAATGCATGGAAAAATTCAGCAAAGAAACACATGAAAATTTGAAGATTGGTTTATTTAACTTTGTTGATATATACTTATAAAATTTCATGTTCCTATTTATTTGGCTATTGCTTATGTCTATTATGAACTCTCTAACTAATTGTCCTACAATAAAATTTCTTTCAATTATTCACTTCAGTCAAGTTTCTTCTATTTATTTGTGTAGTAGTATATCTTATTTCCTTTTTCTTTAAAGTTTTTAATATTCATATTTATGAATTTCGACTTTTCTTTTAGATCACAAAAGGGAATGTGTTGTTGGTAAAATGGACTATTCCTATTAGCTTTTCAAATTTGATTGGTAAGACTATGAATGAAGGTTATGTAGTACTATGATTTGAGGGTGTATAAGCCATTGGAATAAGAAAAAGAAGTTTAGAATTTGTCTATTATTCTTCCGTAAAAAAGGCAGATGGTATTTCAAGGTCAAAGTATAAGAATAAATCATGTGATTTTTGCATGGCAGTGGAGGAGGCAATGTTGGCTGTAGATGATCTTTTCAACTCATGTAAATATTTATCCAAATGTACCTGTAGAGTCTAGCTATACATCTTGATGATGAATAGTAATATGTGAATACTACGGTATTCTCTCTTTTTAAGAGGGTAATTTATTTTTATTAGTTCACAATTAATTTAATAAATAATTTTTTTTAGTGTTTAATATATAATTTTATTCAAATAAGCATTTTCTATGATATTTTATATTTTTTTTTAAGAGATGAGCATATAATATAATATTTTATTTTTTCATTTTTCCCTGTCATATAAAAAGAACAAGTGATATAATATATTATTTTTTCCATTCTATATGGTCATTCTAAATCAAATTCAATGAAAACTAGAAGGTAAATAAGTAGTGGTATATATTCCAACCGTAAAAAGATTATTTATTGAATTAATTATGAATTAATACACTAGAAAGAGTAAATTACCCTTTTAAAAAGAGAGGGTATCATAATACTAAGGATCAAGCGAGATTAATTTCTTTTTGTTTTTGTATTTAAAAATAATTTTGTATTTATTTTTTCAGAAATGAAACTTGCAAATCTGACAAAGATATATAGGTTGTAATAAGTTGTAACTTTTTTTTAATTGTTATTTTTTGTTGTTATTATTATTTACATATATTAGATAAAAACTAAATCAAGGATAATTAATTTTAAGGATCAATTACTTGATAATTTTGTAAATTGTCAAGTAAAATAACATAATATTAATAAAAAAAATGTATATCCAGAATTAATAAAAGGATAAATCTTTCAATGGTTACCCTGAAAGAAGTCGTTCATTCACAGTTGAAGGGTATTTTTAAACATGAAAAATTGAAAAATTAAGTTGTGAAAGCATTTCTATCATGTATTAGAAATTGTTTATGTGGATTTATGTAGATTGAAGTTGTATATTTAGTCTCTGGCAATTCGGGTGAAGTTAAGCTGAGTTCATCAATATTATAGAAGATGGAGGAAACAACATTTTAGGAGTGGGAAAAAATAGGGGGAAATTCTCAAATCATTGAGAAAGAAGAACTTTTCTTCCTAAGAAAATCTTTATATCAATGAATTTATATGAAAAAATCTGACTATAGTAGTTAGATTATATTAGATTATTAGTTAAAGGCAAGGATCATACGTTGGTTGTTTACTTAAAACGAACGTTGATTTTATCCCACTTTAAATTATGAATGATTTTTCTCTATAGAATTAATTTTACCCGTAAAAATATTTCATTTAATCACCTATTCTATTATTTTTTAAAAAAATTGGAATATAAGTATGATTAATTTTTTATTGTTTATTATTCTAGAATTTGTATATTTCAAATAATTTATGACCATTTTAAACACAATTAAAATTTTTTGGATTGCAAATTAAAATAGTAATAAATCTTTTTATATAAATATATTATATCAAAATTATTTTTACAACACTTTTTAAATAATTGATATACTAATAATTTTACAAACAATATATTAATTTAAATTAAATAGAATTATCACCTATCACCCTGCAAAGCACGGGCAATACCCTAATTTTTTTAAATATTTATGATTTTGCAATAGTACTCGCAAATTATCTTTACTCTTTACTATTGATAAGACAATATATAGTTGACCATGTGTGAAAATTAGTTTTAGTTGATAGATTCTGACTTTTGACACTGTTTGTTCCTAAGACTTATTTATTATCACTACAAATTTATTATCACTACAAATGATATAGTAATTGGAAATAGTAAAGTTATCCCATGCTAGTTTAATTATAAAATTATTTTGTGCATATGTACCATCTATTTTATATGAGTAAAATTCTTATTTAATATATTGAAATTTTAAAATGTAAATAAAGTGCAAAAGGAAATCATCTTCCATTCAGTTGGGAGCTTGGTTCTCAATTTATGCAATTGGTGTTGGTATTTCAGTTTCAATACTCATAATTCTATATTAGAAAGAACTAAAATTAGCAAAACTATTATAGATATGTAACAATTTAAAGTAATTTTAATTAGAAAATACCTTAAAATGTAACTACTAATGTTTAAAAAAACCGTACTTCTGTGTAACTTTTTAAGTTTTTCCAAATAAACATGATATTGTCAATAAATTACTCCAAAAACTTGAATTAAAATAATTTGAAAAAATAATATATAAAATAATTAAGTTTTTATTATCAATGAATTATTCCACCTAATATAAGTGCAATCAATTTTTTTTGCAATCAATTAATGTTTGAGATTAAATAATAGAAATAAAATGTATTGTTAATTCTTACTTAGTAAATAGAAGCATTACTCATATAAAAAAGAAATTATAAAATTTGATAAGGGATAATAATTATCATAGAATTAAACAAACAAAAATCATCGATACATTTATAAAAAAATAAAATTTTAATATATACCCGATACAAATCAATTTTATTAAGAAACATATGATACATTATTATTGTATGAAATAGTCACAATACAAAAAAAAAAAAAAAATCAACAAAAGTCACTTACTCTAGAATATTATCTATATAATGTTCAAGCTATAAAAAAGAATGAAGGTAATAATTAAAAAGATACGATAAATAATATAATAATTATCGACAAATCTCACTGTAATTAATTATTAATGTTCAATCTTATCATCATCATTATATTATACTACAACGTAAATAATTCTGGTGCCAAAAATACTGACGTAGCGTATTTTGGTGCCAGCATTAAGTGTTTCTCTCTTTAATTAGCAAGTAATTCAGAATCAATTATTTAATAATTAATTTATTATTTAATAATTAACTTATTTGAAAAATATTAATTTATATTAAAATAATAGTGATTCTATTTTTTTAACAAAATAACTATTAATTGAGCATTTTCTGTAAAGTGATTGAATCATGTGTTACTATAATGATAATGAAAATAATTAATTAAATGTTTTAAGCCTTGATTGGCAAGAATCATTCATGTAATGCTAATAGCTAAATCAGTTCGAAAAATTACAATCAGATTGATACCTATTTTTTTTAGTCATGATTTAATTGTTGACATGATTAAGTTAAATTTTATTTTATTGTTGACCCGATTAAGTTAATCGTATCAACAAAATTGATAACATTAAAAAATATCTAATTTGTCTTTCTTTATAAATAACAGTGTGCATGCCCGACCACACTTTGTGTTTTAAAAAAATTGAGAGAAATTCAAACGAGTTTTTACTTGATCTTGGTATTTGGGATGGCTACTAGGTTATGTTTTAATCTTGAATTTAACTAAGTTGTTAAAATATATTGTTTAATCATTTTGCTTCCATTTATATTTTTTTAATTTTCTAATAGGTATGATCTTATTAAGAATGTCAAGGCAACTTCTGGACATAAAGTTTGAAATTTAAGGTGAGGGTGCTTCGTTTATGGAGTGTGGAAAAATTTGAAACAAGAACACAAAAAGCTCCAATCGATATGATCTTACTTGATGAAGAGGTAATTTAATTTAATTCTTATTTTAGAGAAACATGTAATGTTATATTTTTAATTAAAAATTTAAATTTTTTCATAGAGTACTCACATTCAATGCACGATCAAGAGTTTAGAAGTTTTATGGAAAAAAAAATTCTAAAGGAAAAGTTTATGTTATGACCAACCTTGACATCGGTCAAAACAATGCAAGATTCAAATCAACCAAACATGAATCTAGAGTCTATTTTAAAAGGAATACCATTTTGCATGCTGTTGAAGACTCAACAATCCCGACAAACTCATTTTGCTTTGAACCATGAAAAAATATTACAAGAAAAAAGAGAAGACTCACACTTGATCGGTAAAAAAATATAAATTACATATTTAAGATGCCTTGTTAAATGCATATGATTTTCTATTAAAGAAAATACATTTGATCTGTATCGTCGCATCTAAAATTATTATTGTTAAAATTATTAATTTAAGTGCTATGATTTATTTACTTTTTCCGAACAAACAATTTATAATATATGCATATTTCATTATTACTTTATAATATTGTGACTTACTTTTTTTCGAACAAATAATTTATAATATATGCATATTTCATTATTACTTTATAATATTGCGACTTATGGTAGTGTTAGACAGTGAATATATTTATTTTTATTCTTTCACTTTGTTAATTGAGTTATTATATTAATTGAATTATAATTGATAATAATTAATTTAAATGAAAACATATGGTATAATAGTATTAGAAAATTAGGAAATATAATTAAAATTTCTTTTTTTAATTCACAGATGTAATAAGTCTTCTAACTGGGAGAGGAGATTTATAGGTCTCCACTAAATTTGGGAATTCTATATCTTTTATTGTGCTAGAACTTAATGAAATGCGGTGAGATGAAATTATTTTTGACAATTATACAAAAATAAATAAAATGTTTCTGGAATTATCCAAATTTTAAATTAATGTGTTTTAAGGGTGGACTAAAGTTAAGGTGCACACTTTGGGAGAATTTTGCTAAGCAGTTCGTTGAGGACCTGGAAAGTCACCAAAATCAGCAATATACAGCTTGAAAAATTTAAAAATTTTAACCGTAAGTACCTTTTTATTGAAAAGGTTTTTCAATATATATTTACTTTATTATCGAAAAGATTTTTTCAATATTTAAATTACCAACGTGTTATTTTTACAATTACTTTTATTAGGAATAATGGGTGTTTCAAATGCCAATTATGGAAGTACACTATATGTTAATGGGGATTTTCCAGAGGTGCAAGAATTCAGGGCAAGGTGCGTGTGGAATAATTATTTTTTTTACAAATAATTAAATTACAAATATCAATTTATAGTGTGACTAATTTAAACATTAACTTATAGGATCGCCAATGAGGATTTAAGCTCAAATCAAGAACTAATTCCGTTGTTGGCTTCTCAACCATACTCATTGGAAGAGGAGTTTCTGAAAAAGTGGGAGTATAAATCAATTGCAGACCTCAAAGATGTTAGGATGTTAGACAGGTAAATTTAAAATAATACTCTTATGTATCTTGAGATATGTTTTAGATTATGGATTGAATATTAAAAAAGATGTTGGTGTACTCGTGCAGTTCTTACATCATAATAATCAATTATATTTTAAACAAAAATTGGACAATTAGTTTAGTATCAAAATCTTAAATGCATTTTTAATTTCAACGTTTTTAATTTCAACGTCTTTCAATCTATAAGATGCATATTCTTAATTAATTTTAATAAATATTTTAATACATATTTTTTTAAGATATTCTTTTTTGTAATATATTATCTTAAATTGGATAATTGAATAACTAAATTTTTTACATTTTGCAAGAGTGGATTTTATGTTACAATTGGAACCATTAAAGAAGTTGGAACTGAGTATGGATAGTGGTATCGAAGTTGCAAAGATGGTACATGTGTTAAATCTCTTAAGGATATTAGAGGAAAATACAAGTGTGATGGATGTGGAGAAGAATCTACTGACTTCATGCCTAGGTGTGTAATAATATTATTATGCATCACAAATGACTCATTAGTGATGTATTTTATTTTAACTTTTTATTCTAAATATACAAAAAATGTACATGTGCAAAATACATTTTACAGTTATAGATAAGTTATTTGTTTTATTTTAAATGTTCGTTCTAAATATATAATAAATGCAAAGATACAAAATACACCTTGAAGCTTGCTAAGATGTTTATAATTAAAATACTCAATAATAATTAAAATAGGTAAAATATTTTTTATCCTTGAGGTTTACTAAAATGTTTCAAAAATACTCCCTAAATGGACAAAATATTTATTTTTAAAATTTTTAAGTAATTTTAGAAAAAAAAATATACGTACCTTATCTTTTAAAAATTATTCCACAAATACATATAAAAAATAATTTAATTTTAAAATATAAAAATGCTAATCATTTTCCGTGCATCGCACGAATACATACACTAGTTGTTTAATAAAAATATATTTTCCAAAATAATATTTAGAAAAAGATATATAAAAACTAACACCAAAATGTTCCACGTAAGCATGTCTGGCTATTATGAATTTATAATCATTATATAATATGAATAGTTTGTGCGATAAATTACTTTTTCAAATAATCATTTAATAAATACCAATATTTATTTTAGTTAATATATTTAATAGAATCTACTTTACTTAAAGTGTGACGATGTTAAGAAATAAAAAATATTTTCGATATCAGGTATCACAATAAAATAGCACATAATTAATCTTCTATTTGATATTAAAATAATCTAATATTTATAATAAAAATAAATAACTTGGTTAGACTTAGTTGATAAAATAGATGTATGCCTAAAATTATTGATTCTCTTATCAACATTTGTTCTACTAATTGTTAATATTTTTTACTTAGCAATATTCAAATATATGATAATACTTATTAATATTTTTATTATTTATTATTGTTTAATGTAATGTTATTATTACTTAATATAATGTAGGAAAAATTTTATTGAATTATAATAATTCTAATTGTTATTTGTAATGTAGGGATATAAAAAAATAAAAATTTAGAAATAGAAACAAAGAAGAATAAGCTAATGATTGATTTAGGAATAATTCATTAATGCATTTAGGATTTAGGTGGGAAAATAATCGATGAGAGCATGACACGTGTCCTTCATTAGCTTGAGAGAAAACTCACTTTTAGTATATTAAGGAGATTTTGAATTTTGAATCTAAAATATTGAAGAGAATTTAAATAATGAATAAATCAAAACAAATAAATAAAAACCTAATTTTCAATTACAATAATATTATAATAATAAAATTGAAAGGAAAATAAAAATTGGAAGAAAATTTTGCTATTAATTAAAAAATATTTGGAATTTTGTTTAAACTTAACAAGTATATGACTAAATTTTCTTTTATCAAACTATAGGTTAATTAATTGATAAGTGTCTAATTTAATAAGTTGATCTAAAAATATTATGATTTAGTGATTACAAAATGATTTAGTAATTTTATTTTTTAATAAAAAAGAATATTTCTTTCAATTTGTGTTTTGTACAAGGTGCATGTAGAAAACAAGACGTAATAAGTCTATCACTAACGTTAAATATTTTAGTCATTCAAATAATGAAAATTCTATGATGCTTACCGTATTAGAAAGCATGTCATGATGACTACACATGCTAAATTATGAATGGTGATACATAAGGTGAACTCATGTACTCTAATGTACAATAATAATAAATCCACTTGCAAGGACTTTGGAATTTGGAGTTTGATCAATATGCTATGCATTTACCGCACATTACTCTTTATGTTGAAAAAAAAAAGTTAGTAGGTCATTTCTATTTATTGTGTATTAGTAAATTCTTTACAAATAAAAAGTAAAATACATGATAATTATGATGAAACCAAATTAGGAGTATTTTTATTTTTATTTTATAAAACTTTGAACTTTTTTTCAAGCAATGAATTAAATACAACATCATTTGTTAAATGATATGGATTAGTAGAAATTTTTTTATTTTTTTAGATTAAGTTTTGAATAATTTTTTTAAAGAAATAAATTGGTGTCAGCCTCATTTTAATAAATGATATAGATTAGCATAACTTTTTTTAATAAATTTTTAAATAAAATTATTTAAAACAACTCCAATTGCAAGTAGTAGTAGGATCCCAACGACATGTCTGTATTATCATTCATGATCTCCGTATTATTATTATTATTATTATTATTATTATTATTATTATTATTATTATTATTATTATTATTATTATTATTAATTTAAATAAAATTACAAAAACATTATTATTATTACTATTTTATCATTACTTTAGTACTCCAAATAGCATTTTACATTTACCTATGAAAATATGTATGGAAAACGTGTTATCTATTTCAAAAGCCAATTTTTCATATACTATAGTGCTTAAGCATTATTTTTTCCACATAAACAATAAATATGTGACATCTTCTATACCACACACATATTGTAAGCATCACATGTAGATATTTATGGTCAGCATTATAAAATAACCCAATAATAATATCATAAAAAAAATTGAAATAGATATGCAAATCAATTCGATACACCACACAACACGCCGGAAGTACTCTAGTTATAAGAATGTTGCGCTAGGCTATTTGACTGACCCGTGAATGCTTATTATCGTGCCAAGTGGTGTGTCGACATTATGCCAAGTATTCATATTATTCTTGCTTCAATTAATCAAGAAGTTTCTTGAAACGTGTAAGATCAAATTGAATTATTTACTTCAATCAATCAACACGTTTATTGATTTGTGTAAGATTAATCTGCATCATTTATTTCAATCAATCGAAGTGTTTATTAAAACATGTAAGATCAATTTGAATTGTTAGTTTTAAATAGTTTCCTTGATTGAGTAATATTTTAAAAACTTTCCCAAATTAAATTAGAATGTTATTACGACTTTAAAACTTCTATATTTAGAGTATAGTGTTTGGAATTAAAAATCAAATAAGTATCTTCCAAAATTAAAGTTGTTGATTTCTTTCTTAAATCAATCAAAGTGTTTCTTGAAGTTTGTAAGATCAATTTGAATCGTTAATAATAAATTGATTCCTTAATTGAATAATATTTTAAAGATCTTCCCAATTTTTAATTACAACTTTTAAACTTCTATATTTAAAGTATGATATTTGGAATTCAAAATCAATAAGTACCTTCCAAAATTAAATTATATAAAGTAATAATTTGATTAATGTCATTGATACAATAAAAAATGAAACAAAAGATTCCTATCATAATTTAATATTGATCATGTTCTATATAAGGGTTATAATACTATTATTATACTTTTTACAGATTGAGATTGTACTCACAAGTTAGAAGGACATTTATTGTTTTTGGCAAACGAAAATCAAAAGGCTTTTGCAACTGATTTTTTTGAGGATGTTGATCCTAAGAAGCTTGGTTGGTGCTTCAACGTGTATTTGATTCGGTTGTGGGAAGAGCTTGATAAGATTAATGTGGAAAAGACCAATAGCATTGACATGGTCATACAAGATGTAACCCAAAATAGCACATCTCTTCTTAAGTAACCCAAAACACCTCTCGATAACATTCCTAGCCGATGAGTGTTTCTTGTTGAAATATTCTTGATATGTATGAGGTGCACGCGCACCATGGCCCCACTCTTTCAAATGATAGCGAGTAGTTCTATAAGGAATAAGAAAACTAGGCCCATTTGTATAACACTAAGTAGTAATTACCTATCAACATCACAGCAAAGACATAGTTTAATATGACTATGGTAACCTACTCTAACAAAACTATTTAGTGGTTATAATTGAACTAAGTTACCAGCGTCTCGGAGTACTCTTGAATTGGTGCGGACCCTTTCCAATTGCTGAGCACATAGACAAAGCTCATGTCATGAGTGCACACTCCTAACACATTAGTACACACCTTACCCTTTCTTGTCCTGTACCTTGACTTATCACTTTCGGGAACGGTTACTTCTATGTAAGTGCCATCTAAAGCCCCCAAACAGCCTTATAGTGATAAAAAAAAAAAAAAGTTTCAAATTTAAGGTGATGTATTCCATTATCTTCAACTGGCTAACCCAAACACAAAAATAGAAAACCTTAAACTTATTCCATGTAGAATTTGCACAATCTTCTTCAACAAGAGTAGGCTTTACGAATAGAAGGCTTTGAACACGGATAACAACCCGTAAGATTCTATTAAAATACTTACTCACTATTTCCCCGGAACGGTAGAATCTAACTTGTAGACTAAGGTTTTTTTTGTGATGAGCTAAGATAATTAAAAACGTCGCAACTTGCTCGGGTAGGCTTACACGCCCATCCTCAACCAACCCCACATGGGTTTGGAGCAACTCACACAAATTGGCAAAAATATTGGTGTTCATCCTTAGTTCCCAAACGCAATTTCTATCACCCTCGCCAATAATACGTTCTAATGCATCACGCCTTATTCTATTATTTACTCTACCCCTAATGACAACCGACCATTACTATTTTTCCTAAAATTCACAATCAACGTTAGCACGAGATTGAAGATCATATTATCGTGCCTTATTCTTATCATTTGGTAAAAAGCAACACATAGCTTAATCTTTTGCGATCGATCCATTTTTTCTTAAACAAAAATTCAGATCAGAGGTAAAAAAAAAAAAACATATACAATTTTGTGGAACAAGCACCGAAATATTTGGGGAATAAGATTAAAACACGTGCAAAAATAAAGGATAATTACAGGGTCAAGCTGGCATTTGGATTAAACAATTCAAAGCAAGCATAATCATGGGAATTTCAGTGAAAACAATATGCTGATTCCTCCACTGAAGTTAAGCAAGACAAACAAGGAGTTGATGATTATAATAAATTACTAAATCTTAAACTGAATTTCTCTATGAAGCAGTTATTACTCTTTTTTAACCAATACCTAAACTTTAAATTGAAAAACCTGAATTAATTGAAAAAGCTTAAACTAAATCCATGTATAGCCTGAATTAATCAAGCTATAACCCGAATTAATTGACAAGCTATTACTCTTTTTGAACCAATACCTAAACCTTAAACTGAATTAATTGACAACTGATACCTTAACCTGAATTAACAAGTAACCATTATAATTTCATATATTTCAATTGAGTATGCCAAGAAACAGAGTAGCAAGAACCTTCAAATGCATATACACATAAACTCAATTAGCTATTTAACCAACAAATGACTTTTCACGGCAAAACATACAAGGTTTAAGAGTTCCAGAAAAGTAAAAATAACTAAATAAAACAAAATAATTATGAGTTTCATACAAAATAGCTATGTTTCAACACAGATTTCATCTTTCAGGCAACATAACAAATCACTGGAATCATCACTTTCATAAGACATCAAGCAATATCTCTTTAACACGATAGGAAACCACAAGAAGATATCGCTCTCTTAAACAAAGATAATACAAAATCACGCACACACAATAGAGGGATTCGACGACCAAATCAAGAGGAAAAGATCAGGATGGAGAGGAGAGTATTTCTTGTGAAGTATTGGAACAGAGGAGGAAATAACTCAACAACAAGAATTACATACCTCAGTCGATCGGTTGCCATCCACAATCGTACTCTCCGGCGCCGAAAACACCTCCTTCAGATGACCTAACCCAACTATTGCTCTGGATCTCCCTCACCTTGCTGCTGTTTTGTGCCTGCGTGAAGAAGACAACGAAGAAATGTGTTAACAAGAAGGGAACCTTAATTTCAATCAAGAGGGGTAGGGTTGGCATTTCATTAATTATATAAGGGTATATACGGAAGGAAAAGTTATTAAAATTTCAGTCCCAGTTCTCAGTCCACCAATCCCTCCGAACTGCAGATACTGAAAATACTGGAATTGTGGAGATTGAGATTGAAATTTTAGTTCCAGTCCACGTCTAACAAACACAATACTAAGTCCCAGTCTCCCAGTCCCCGTTCCAGTCCACTAAACCAAACGTTACCTTAAGATTGTTATTTTAATTTGATATTGTATTATTATGTTTTAATTTATTCACATAAAAAAATATTTTGTTATAGATTAATCTTTCTATGATGGTGAAAGTTTAAATTGGACCTTAGTGGACCAGGCTATTGGAAACATCAATAAAAGAGCAGAGACCGGTTTGCAAATACTCTTAGTGAGAATGTAATGAATTTTAGAAAACGAAAGGGCTCGTTCGAGAAAGGTGAGGGACTTGGCTTCCATTAACTTCTGCTGCAAAAGATCTAGGTTTTGATAAATAAATGGAGATGATGATGACATGTACTTAGTTACTAAGGTCCCATCCACCATCTCAATCCTTTTTATTCCACTTAGCATATCAAGATCATGATTATTTGCTTGAGTTCATTATATTTTATGGCACCTCAACTGTCTTCTTCCTCCATATTCAAGAACAGACTCAAGCATAATTTGTAGGCTCTGTACATCCATTTCATTTTGTGGGGTATAGTTAAATTGAGAATTTATGGTTACAGTAGATGTTATCAACTTTTGAACAATTAATATAAAAATAAAAGTATTATTAAATAAAAAAAAACCTCTTTCTATAATACCATTTCATTCAACCTTTTAATGCTCATGGAAGGCACAACCTTTTCTCTTAAAGTTTTAAAATTAGCTTTTAATACTATATTGTCATTAGCTTTCAATTAATCCTCAGGCGACGTTTCGATTCGGCTTGAGCGAAAGAGAGAAAGTGAATTCTTCTACAAGTTCCAAGCTTCAACCAAGGTACTCACTGACGGAGCTTCTAAGGTGTTTTCTTCGTCGCCGCCGACTACCTTTCATGGTGAAAGAGAATGAAACTGATCTTCATGTAGCTTCAAAGAGCTCACGGGAGAGGTGTGGTGAATGCCACTTTTTGAGGTACTTTATTCCATAGTAAAGAATGACAAATAATACATAATTATTTTTTTTAAGGATGACATTTTTTTAAAAAATATCGTAATAGGTTGAATAAAATAGTATTCGTGTAATGAATATTTGAATCAGAATAATAGTGGGACATTTGTTTACCTCTTCATCTAGTAGAACCATTTCAAGGTATATTGGTTATTCTCTGCTTGCTGGAGTAAATGTCTTCCATAAACACACTACTCGTATTTTGAGTGTCCAAATATCACTTCTTTTTGCGACTCTTTTTATGAGTTGTGTCTCCATACTCATAATTTGTGGTTTCTTGATATGAAACATGGTAGAGTGTGTTTTGTATATATATCAGTTAAGTAATGAAGTTTCTTTAATAATAATATATGATTTTTTTATTTTTAATGAGAATAGTGTGTTGATGTTTTTTGTCTTTTGATATTATTTGTGTTTTAATGTGAATTTTAAATTTTATTTAAAGATATAATTACAATTTAATTTGAGATTAAGGTTGATTAATAGATAATATCAATGGTTAGAAAACCAAGGGACTAATATGAAACATATGAAGCGATAATATAACAATGTTGTAACAGTTACTATATGATTAGACTCTTTTAAGTAAAGGACTTTTTGGAAATGGAGGCTTTTGGAAAGGTTTAGAAGTGTCATTTGTATGATTTTGATGATGTGACATTCTAATAGAGAATTGACATGCTAAAATTGAATATGGAGCTACATCGATCTCTCTTTTTATATATTATAATAGATTAGTACTAGGATTCAGTGTTATATATGCTTGTAGTTGGCTATGCTTGTTAGCATGAGCTTGTATATGACTATATTGTCAATTATAGTTGTGATCATGTTTATTTCCATCTAACCCTTTGTAAAAATTCTAAATGTCTAAATATAACTCGATCGTGAAGAGAATGAATTGGTAAGCTTGGTTAATCTATATTAGCTTTAATAAAGGTCAATTTATTTATTTATTTTCCTTTTACTCAACTAGAGTTCTTATGAGATTCTACTTATGTAATAGGTTTCAGATGAAGCAGTCTCAAATTGTACAGTATGTGGCATTGATTTTGGGGCTTTTAATCACATGGTTGATCTTCTCATTGTTTTTTCCATCTATGTTTTATGTTTATTGAATTATTGTGCTAGGTGGCAGAGATTAAGTTTATGCATGTTAGAGTTACCATGAATTTGAGAAAACTTTTAGTAATTTTGTTTAGTTTAAATTTAAATTGTGTTGTTAATCTATTATGTCAAATTAACATTGCCATTTAAGCTTTTATTTGAAGCACATGAGTTACTTGGCTCAGTTTTTTACATATGGAATAAGAAATGCTGTTTTTCCTTAATATTATCATTCAAGTGAGATTTCCACAACTATGGCTGTAGTCAAAAAATGCATTGTGTTTTTTTAGGAAAATAAATATTTTTTAAATTTGTGTAAACAAAAAATGCAGTGTGGATTTTTAAAAAATACTGTCTCAGATTTATTAAAATTCATAATGCGTTTTTTTATGAGGAATAGATCATAAAATAATAAAAAATAGAAAAAAACATTGTGCATTTTATTAAAAACGCATAGTGTATTTTTTGGTCTTTGCTTATAAATACATACGCAGAACTCATTTGTAACCATCGTGAGGTTTTTATTAGAAGAGTTAGCACTAGAGGAGAGCTAAAGAAGTCTTTCCAATAGACGAATTTGCTTTTTTATGAGTGTATTAAAACGGTGAAGTTATACCAAACACAACCAAGGGGTCAATTTTATGTGCCAGAACCCGCTTTCGTCTGTCATTCCATACACCATGACTTTTGCAGAGCGATAAAATGGTCTCTGTGGAAGCATAGAAAGTCATATTCGAAAAGAGGGTCAATAGAGTTTTATACAGGAACCCGGTCATGGTATTTGGAGGTGTGGTGCAGTTCCAGACGATGCCCATTGCTGACGACGCAAGCATGCAACAGATGATTCAGATTTATCAACATACTAGAGTTGTATGTCGAGTTTGAACACCAACAAGAAATGGGAGAAGATCAAAATGCGCTCGAATTACCAGGCTTAGAGAACGACATCGATAGTGAAGACGAGTTCGAGGCATACTACGAAGTCGGTGATGAAAACGAGGAGGGGACACCAACGCACCTGATCCAGTCATGCAACATGCGATGCAAACATTGATCTGCAATGATTCCTTTGTCATTCCGTTTTTTATGCGTGCTGTTAACCTTGACGCTATGCATGCAACGCAATTTCCAGAGTATGCGAAAATAGGTAAGCATTTTCCATATGTTTGAGATTCATTTATTTATTTTAGACTTAAAGTATCTAATGATTACCATCGTAAATTGGAGCAGGATTTGCGGCTCCCAAAGACGGTGAATTTGTCATTGGAATGGACTTTGCGTCCAGAGAGTCGGTGATCTCGGTAGTAAAAAAATACACAATCACCAGAGGAGTTGATTACATGGTAGTTGAGTCTGAGCCGTTGACATTTTACGCACAATGTAAGCAGTACAGCTACGGTTGTAACTGGTTTATCAAAGCAAGTTTGATTCGAAGAAAAGGGTACTGGAAGATCCGCAGGTATAATGGCCGACACACGTACTGTTGGAGCGGTGTCCCAAGATCACTCTAAGTTGGACTCCGATACGACGATTGCAGATGCAATGAGGCCATTGATTGAAGTAGTATTGTGTTTTTTGTTGTGTGTCAAAATATCTTAGACCTACACCCATAGTAGGGGAAAATACACCAAAAAAAATATTCATGCATTACACCATTCTCTTTACCATATTAAAAATAATTTCTGGAGTTACTTGTCTCGACATCTTAGGATTTTAAATTTAAGGGAAATCTGAAAATGAAGAAAAAGGAGATTATGGAGAAGACGAGAGAGAATGAGTACATTACATAAGGATGAAATGGCAACTCATATTTCATGCCTCCACTAAAATTCTATATAAGCACCTGACATTACAGCTAGAATATTAAGTTAACGGTGTTAAGCATTTATTGATGTCTGGTTAGTTTTATCAAACGGATCCCGATCTTTCATAGGTAGAAAATTTGTTTTCTTCTTTTATGGGTAGTTTTGTTAGTGCCTAAAATTTTCATGGGTAATTTTGATATTTTTTCCTTAAATATTTAACTGAGGATACATGTCAAACCATTGTGAGCCATTAGCAGTACTCATTTTGGACATGTGTCAACCGTTTAACCACTAAAATTATTGTATTGAACTTTTTCGATTAGTTTTTAATATATTATGTGTAGCTACATATAAATATTGTTAAATAATTTTATTATTTATTATGTTTTCATTTTTTATGAATTTATTGAGACATTTGGAATTTGGAATGGTTTATGCATGTTTGAGTGAACTATCTTTGCATTGTGTTAAACATGGACGAATAGTATAAAATTGTTGATCTGATTCCTATAATTCGCCGATGGCTCGACCCATTATATTTAGATCACGACCAAGTATACTTTTAGCTCGGTTCATTATGTCTAGATTTTGACCAGTGATACTTATAGCTCGGCCCATTTTTCCTTTAGCTAAGCAGTCATTCATATAGCTCGGCTATAAGGCAATGGTTCGACCCGTAATAGTTCGGCTTCATTGTCCTATAACTCGTCACACTCTTAACTAAATAAAGCATGTGCATATAAAGATGAACAACTCAACGTTGTAACAAACCTTAATAGACTATAACATCATGTATCTGAGCTCATTTGAAACACACCTATAAATGGATCTAGCTCATAATTAATGAGGTATGCTTTATTTTTCCTTCTCACTTAACTATTAAAGTGAACACATTTTTTACTTGAGCATCAAAGTGTTCTTGCAGATGCTTCCCAGCTATTCCTTCGCCAAGCAATACTAGACAGCATCATCAAGACAAGTTATACATCTCTGTCTCGTTAGATCAAAACAACTATATATATAAAAGGAAATTAATTCATGTATATACGAAATAATCTAAACCATAAATTATTAAAATTTAGAATTGAATACTTTAAATTGTCAAATGCATGGTGGAAAAAACAAAACTTCCTATAGTTTTACTAATTGATTACTTTTGCCATAAATTTTATAACGATAATTAGCCTACAATAATGATATCTTCATAATAGAAATTTTTTTTTGTTGACGTAACATTTAGAAATTGAGTATAGAAGTTTATGTGTTTAGGTGCTATTACTAGAATTTTTTATTTTTTAATTATCATAATTAATTATTTAAAATTTTAAAATTTAAATATAAAAGATCTAATGGTGAAAACCTAGAAAGAGAGTAACATGGATAAGGAAGATAAACTTTTTTTTTGTGACAAGAAAACACTCCTAGAAAGAAAGAATAAAAAGAACATAATGGAGATCACACCAAGGTTGTAGCCATTCAGCATGTGGGAGAGATAGTCTAGTCGCAGATTTAGCCATAACATCAACACATTATTAGTCGTCTTCCGAATCAGCTGCAATTCAATCTACAATTCTATTGCATAAGCTCATGAATTTTGGAAATAAGATCAGCATTTATCACCTTTGTACTGCATCATAAACTTGGAAAAACGTTGAGTAGTTGAGAAAACATCAATATTGTCAGTCTCGCAAAGAATTTCTTTAAAACCATTTTTCCAAGCTAGAAGCATTCCACTCTTTTATTTTATTATTATTATTATTTTTTGGACATACACTCTTTTATATAAATACTTTTGTATCATAGTACCCACCATTTTTACTTCGTATCTTTTTTTACAAAAAAATATTTTCTAATTCAATAGACAAGGAATTAATTTGTTGTAAATTGGAGTTTTATTTTATTTTTTACTTAAGTTTGATCCAAAGAACCAAACCTAAAATTGGAGTTTATTTAAGAAAATAGCCAATAAATTAGTATATTCACATAGCAGAATTATACCGGTCCAAGTTGGTTAGAGTAGCCCCATATCTAATGGCCCAAATTTGTCATCTAACTCTCCGGCAAACTCATTTTTTCTCGTTATCTCCAAAAAAATATAAACTCATTTTTTTTTGCTACATATCATACCTCTCGGGTCAGCTGAGATAAGGAAAAGTGAGATTTGGGTTGTATTACTATTACCATAAACACAAACCGAGTCCATAAAAAAACATAGTTACCACTTACCAATTTTGCTTCAAAAACTGCCAAAAGAACGACAGGAATACTAGGCAATTTCCATGCTGCTACTCTACCATACCAATAACTACTTCCTATAACTCACCATAAGTAGTGATATTTTGGTTTTTCCCATCTTGTTCTTTTATTTTTAATTTTTAATCCGTGTAGCACAGGAAGCTTCCGTAACTTAAAATCCTTCCCCCACAAGATGACAAGACGCCAATAATTAAAGTCTTATCTTATTCTTATATACTCAATTCAAATTTTCTTCAGTTACAATGCCAATTTCTGAAACAAAATGTAGAAGCTACACTATACTGTCTTGTTATGGACACACAACACAACACAGGATTAATTAATCAACAACATATTAACGAAGCTTCCTTCATGAACCATTTAGTAATTTGTTTATGTTTCTTGTACAATATATCGTTAGAAATATAATTATTTATGTTGTTTTCTTTTATCACCTTTAATTTTTTAGACAAATAATTTCATGAAATGATACAAGAGCTTGTGACTTAAAGATTTAAAATTCGATCTTTATTTCTGTTGCTATGATTGTCCAAGTTGGATCCAACTCTTATGTATTTATTTTTTTATTTAGTGAAATGAAATACAATTGTCTTTAATAAAAAAATAAAATAAAAAGTCTTGTATAAATATTCACACAAACAAAATATACGTTGAAATATAAAATGCACATTATGATGACCGTTTTTTAGTGCGTACATGATATTTGTTTTTATATTTTTATAATAAACACTCACAATCTCAAAAGAAATGTTGAAGTTTAGAACATACAACTCAACTAGTAGGATCCTTACATTATATATATCTCACCCCAATACTAATTCACAACACTTAGCTTTAGTTTATAGCAGTTTAATATAATAATATTACTAAAAAAATGCTGAATCCTTCATCATCATCATTCTTGCTTCTCATCATCATCACACTTACCCCACTAGTAACATGCACAATAACAATGATGTCTCCAAAGGACTTAGTTGATCAAACATGCCAGAAATGTGCAAACCAGTCCAAGATCCTGAGCTACCCTCTATGCTCAACCTCACTGCCTGTAATCCCAGTGAGCCACTCGGCGAACCTCCAAGGTCTCGCGCTGATCGCAATGGAGCTAGCTCTCGAGAATGTAACAAGCACAATTGAGACCATAGACAAGTTACTAGATGATGAAACGGTAATAAGCAGCATTGTTATTGAGAACTTGAAAGATTGCATGGAGATGTACAGTGATGGAGCGTGGACAATAGTGAATTCTATAGGGGCATTCTTGTCAGGGAACTATGAAGTGCCAGTTAATTGGATGAGTTCTGTTATGGAATCTGCATCAACATGCCAGCAAGGGTTTGTGGACAAGAGAGTGAAGTCTCCATTGACAACCGAGAATTACAATCTTTTCCAGTTAAGTGGTATTGCAGTTTGCATCATCCAAATGTCTAACCCAGTTGCCAGAGCTTCTTAGTGTTTTTATTTTTCTCCTTTCTTTTGTTTACTTTTTGTGTAGGGTATTTTTTTTTGCAATTTTCTTTAAAAAAATATGATAATGTTTAGTTTCGTCTAATTTTGCCTCTAATATTTTTCATTTGTATTAAAATTACCCTCGGCATTTTCAATTTTGTCTTAAGACGGAGTTAATATGTGGGTAATTTTAATGTAAATCAAAATGTTAGAGATAAAGTTAAAGGAAGTTAAACTGAAATGAGGGTGGAGAGGGAGTTAGTGAACATGATGTTCAACTGCACAAAAGCTTTTTAGTTAGTTCACATCAATTTGTTTGTTTTATGTCTTCCTCATTAATGAAGAGAGGGACATGGAAATGTAAAGTTCAAAGTAGACAGAGTAGTTAGCTATCCTCTATTTTAGTTGCTTTCTTTCTTCATTTTTGGCTTTTGCTTTTGTAAAATTGCTTTGGTGCTAGTAAAGTAGTTGCTTTTTTTTTTTTTTTTCAGTATTTGAAAAAGATGCATTTGTTGTTAATTTTTCTCTGGAGCTTTTTGAATTTAGTCAATTATCAATATTAAAATTTAATTGTCCTATTAATTTTGAATGACTTTTTTTTATGGGTATGTTAGAGCAAATTAAAGATTAATTTAGTACATATTCAAATTTTATTTAAGAGTTTAATTGGTTAATGAATTGTTATATACTTTTCAAACATATTTTATTTCTAGATAGATGAATTTAAAAATTGTCTTTAATCCTAAGCATTATATCATGCACACACACTTGTCTGACATGTTTAGCATCGATGGACGGATCAAAGACACATTAAATAATATCACGAGATGCATATAAAAATTGTCCAAACATACAAAACTAAAATCAGGGTGTAAATGAAGTGAGATGATTCCGATTATGCAAGTCTTTTTAAACTCAAAATTGATTCAAAATATATCACATATTTATCATTGAGATTCTAACTCGCTTCTAAACCGGATGAAATCTTTTCATTTTTAAATTGGGTGAAAATCGAGTCTTCTCTGATTAAATTTTATAATAAAAATATAATTACCAATCACATGATAATAAAAAAAATATTTAAGCCTCATTCAAATAAAACATAATATAGTCTCAATAAATATATATAATTCGTCAATCACATAATTATATTTCATAATTAATTAATTCACTTCATATACATACTACTCTATTATATCATTTAAAATTTTAAATTATTTATATATTACCAACTTAGGATTGGGTGATCCGGGACTATACCCAATTTCGACTTCATGTAATCGAATTATTGCCAGGTAGGTTTTTTTAGTCTCAGTCCTAATTCAGGCCAGCTTTAAAGCGGTAAAAAAATACCCAAAATTCGTTAAAAAAATCCTAAATATTAGATCCTAAATCAATTCTATTTTGGTACATTACATATTATCTTTTCCAGAGTTTGTATCATAATTGGCATATTTAAAGGTAAGTGAAAAATAATAATACTGCTAGGTGATTGTGTATAAATATATGCGTTGCTTGATTCACTTTTAATATATATTTATATTTCAATATATATTTTATATTTGAATAATTTGATAATTATTTTTTTATATATTTGTAAATTGTAATATAATTGAAAAAAAAATTATCAAAATTGAGTTTCTGATCAAATAGGGAGGGGTTGGTTTTGGCTTAATGTCAGTGATGATTATTTCGTTTTATAGTTTATTATTTTGTATAAAACTTAAAAAAATTAAAAAGTTGAGTGTAACAAAAGATTATAGTAGGAAAAGAAGTGAGCAAATATAGAGGTTTTAGTGAAAGAAAAAAGCGGCTTAATGTTAGTAATGATAGCAAGACTGCGAGAGTGGGCAGTGCCACCCAGGCAAACGAATCGTTCTTAAAAAAAAAACTGTATCCTCCCGCGAAAAAGGAGCTCCCTGAAAAAATACAATATTGCAACTCATCACTGTAAAGCCACCTCTCCCTCGTGACTCTTTTCCTCTCCATTCCCCATTCTTTCTTTCTTTCTTTCTTTTCTTTTCTTTCCTTTTCTTTTCTTTCTTCCCTTCTTTCTTCTTTCGTTCCAACCGTCACTCACTTACAGAGCGATCTCCGCAATGGCCAAGGATATGGAGTACTACAATATTCTCGGAGTCACTTCTTCTGCTTCCGAAGACCAAATTCGCAAGGCTTATTACCTCAAGGTTAATTTCTTTATCGTTTTTTAATTACCGTTTCTTTTTTACTATTTTGATGTTGTTCTTTTTTTTTGTGTGTGTGGTTTAATGGAATCGTGATTGTTGATGTTATTTGCCTGTTGTTATGATCGGTGAATTTGAAATTGATTTACTGTGATATGCAGGCAATGCAGGTTCATCCCGATAAAAACCCGAACGATCCTCGTGCTGCTGAAAAATTTCAGGTTTTGCTTGAGCTTGTTTGGATTACTGAATGATAATAAGCAAATGAAGGCTTTGATTATGCTAATTTAAGATAAGAACTTAATTTGTGGTGGTTTTGCAGGTTTTGGGTGAAGCTTACCAGGTTTTGAGTGATCCAGTACGGAGGAAAGCGTATGATCAGAATGGGAAGCATTCTGTATCTAGGTACACATGAATACGAAGATGATGATGATTTGTTTCAGCTTAATCTCATTTCATAACAAAGCAATTTATGTAGTTTGATAACAATCAGGGTTTGATTATACGTAGGCTTGGTCTTGTTTGTTAAGATTCTAACCTCAGTTAATTACTTAAACTAAGTATAGTTGAGTCTAACTGCATTAGAGTTAGAAATCAGTTAGGCTGTTAGTGATCTATTAGCTTACTATATTGGGAATCCAGTGGTTAGCTAGATATTTATCACTCTCTCATATTAGGATAAGTTTGATGAGATTTGTGTGTAAGGATAGTTGAAACTACATTGTTAGGTGTGATTTACTATTGTTGTTCTGTTATTAGTGACTAATAAGTAAATAACACCCTTTCTCTAATCACCATCTTCTCTCCAAATTCTTCTTGAGGCTCTTGTCTTATTTTTCACGGAACTCACCTTTGAAGAAAGATGGGTGAGGCTTTGAATTTTTTATGATGCTGATGTGTTTGCTTAAAATATGATATGATATTAAGCATGACCGACAAGTAGAAAATTTCTACGTATGTTGTTGGTATTCAATAGTTAAGTTCGTTTTTTATGTTTAGCAGAAGCACAAGAAATTTCTATTGTTCGGCTTCTAATAGACACTAACATGTATGATATAACCTCCAACATGTCTCAAAGGTCCATAGTTCAATGTGGGTTAACAAAACAAAATGCACATTCCTGAAAATGAATTGGGGGTTGGGAAGGGTGGGGGGGGGGGGGGGGGGGAA
>JASCZI010121109.1:43300-54995 GCA_036250425.1 Stylosanthes scabra | reverse complement strand
TATATATATATATATATATATATATATATATATATATATATATATATATATATATATATATGGGTTTTAATTTTTTATAAATTCATAAACTTAAAATTTAATTATTGTTTCTATTATATATTATTTAAGAAAAAAAAGCTAAGGAGCCAATATATATTGGCCAATAAGGAGCCAACATATATGTGGATGAGTTACGAATGATAACGTATATATTATAGGGATGATATTTTTATTTTGTTTGGATGATAACTTTTTTTCATTTCGGATGATAATTTAGTTATTGGCTCCCTAGTGGCTCCTTAATATTAGTTCCGTAGCATTTTTATTATTTAATTATTGTTACTACAATCAATATAAGGAGCCAACACATTGGGACCAATAGGAAACTAACATATACCTAAATGAGTTAATATAACTTATATGATGTGGATAATAAATTTTTTAATAATTTCAGATGATAACTTTTTTAATTTTAAATAATAACTTAATTATTGATTCCTAATGACTCCTTAATATTGATTTTATAGCATTGTTCTTTTATAAATTAGTGTTAACAAATATAAGGAAAATTCTACCATAAAGACAATTAAGTGTCTTGTGATGATGATATTACCATATTTAGAAGTTTCTCTCTCTTCTTTAATTGCACATCAGATTTTAATAGCACAAATCAACGATCAAGATTTAATATCCTCATTAGAAGATACTGTAGTATTTTCATCATAGACCTTCCCTAAATATAAAATATGAACAAAATATTGGTCAATATTAGTAAAAAATTACTGGGCTCCAATTTTTTTTTTCTTTGTTAAAAAGATAAAACTTGAGTTTAAAATCCCATCTTAACTAACTATGCATTATTTATATCCCTATTCCCTGGTCATCACTTACTTGTTCACATGTAGTGGCTTAATAAAGATAATTTACAACTATTTAATACATTTATCTATTTTTTACATGATTAAGATGTGGATTTACCTAATGATAAATAGAAATATTTTAAGTGTTTAATGTATTAATCTATTAATAATTCTAGGTACTAAATTCAACCAAATAATTTATTTTATATAAAATTAAGAAAAAATATAAATAGCCAATATTTTTTCAACCAACAATCAGCCAACAAAAATAGAACATTCGTAACTATTGTTTATAGAACATCCATAACCTAAAGAAATAGAACATTCATAATTTTTTTTAGAAATAGAACGTCCGAAACCTAAAGCAACCCAACAATAGAAATAGAACATCTAAAACCTAAAGAAATAGGACATCCGAAATGTAAAGGAATAGAACATCCAATTTAAATTATTGGCTGACTAAATTTTTGTTGATTACCTAGCATTGTTGTAAAATAAAAAATTAGGTTGATATTAATTAAAAATTTATTTCGATGCTATTGAAATAATTTTTCATTTAACAAAGAGATAAATGAGTACCATTTATAAATACTCAAATAGTCAAATTCATTAAAAAAGGAACCACATTTGTCGGGGAAGCAAAATCATTTGGTGCATACTAAAATGAAGAAGTTAAATACGAAGAGATGAAGATCATTCATATTAATAAATAGATATTTATCTTAAAGAATATGTAATTTTATTTTTATTAATTTTTTAAAATAAATTTACACATTTTCGTTATATTCATGGTAACTCTCTCCATTATAGAATTATCCAAACCATTTTCCTTTTTTTTTTTTTTTTCTGTGAAACAAAACCATTTTCCCTTTATTGATGTGAAGCCGAATTATAATTGAATACTATTAGGACTTCATGGAAACCCAATTGGGCTCTTGTGAAAGGCCCAGATCCTTCTAGAATATAAACCCAACCAACCAACCAACCACTGCTCAAAATTAATAATCAAACCAAACAGTTTGAACGAAACGAAACCAGCAACAATATAAAGGAGAGACAAACACAGCTTCGTGCTCTTGAATTCCAAATTCTTAGATTCACGAAAACCACCAAAAGCTCCTTGATTTCTTAATCTACACGGATTCATTCATCATTCACCAAGAACAACAACAACCTTGAAACAAACACAGAGATGGATTTTGAGCTGAGAAGAGCCAGAGAGAAGCTCGAGAAAGAGCAGAAGGAGAGGAAAGAGAGAGCCAGGTTGAAGCTTCTCAGGGAAAAGAAAGCCAAAGAAGAAGCACTCAAGCAAAGGGAAGCCATCGAAGCTGCTCAGCGATCTCGTCGTATCGATGCAGCTGAGGCCCAACTCAAGGTACCTCTTTTCCCCTAAAAAAAAATCCCTTTGATTTTTTTGAAGTATCCAATTATATTGTTGCTTAATTTTTTCTCTCTTTAGTTGTGTAATTTAGTTAAATTGCGATAATTGTGCCCTTGAGAATTAATAGGCTAGTTGAAGATTAGGGATAAGATATATGATTCTTGATTGTTCTCTAAAAAGGCTAATTTTTTAAGGTAGATCCTACATACAGGCTTGTATGGGTAGATTGAATCTTGAAATTCATGTTATATATCCCTTTTGCCCTTACCTTGGTGGGCAAACCCTTTTGTTATGGGAGAATTAGGCTTTAGGACATGGGAGATGGGTTTTATCTTTTATGTGTTAGTTTTTACAAGGAATGGAGTTATCATGATTCATGAATTGCAATGTACCAGTGTAGGATTTTAGTATTGCCATTAGTTTAATAGTTACTACTTACTAGAGACAATTCAGTTCAACTCTATGACTGGAATTGGTTGTAGTGTTTCTTTTTAGTTGTTGGCTTTTCAAGTTTATTGTTCTTCCCCTTTTGCTAGGATCAGGGGATGTTGGATCTTGTGCTAGTATGATATTTTCTGCTTGAACAAACTGCTACTCCATGTCTTTGTTATTTTCTAGCTGGGTAGGGATGGTGAGTGGACCTCATTGTTTGTTTTTCGGTGTCTATACAGAGTCGCCAGTAATTTAATGTTCCCTGCTTTTCTGTTTCTGTACTTCTTTTCGTGTTGGTACATATAATTTCACATTTCCTTGTTATAATGTAGTTATGTTCATTAAGAAGTTATGAACTTATGATATAGCAATGTTTGTCATGGCTTGTCTAACATTTTCTTTTCCTGCAGTTGCTATTTGTATATCTATATTGTTTTGTGTCTGTACTCAAATACTGAATATGTAGTTTCTCTTCATTTGTGTTTCTTAATTCAGGCTGATCAACAGATGCAAGAAAACCTTATTGCTGGGAGAGGAATCGTGTTTTATCGTTTACTGGAAGCTGTGCCTTGTCTAGGTAGTGGAGATAAGATAAAACTGCCTCCTTCTTGCTTCACGGAATTGTCTGATCAGGGTGCTCTGGACAAGGGGCCCATGTACTTCCAGTTATCATTAGTTCACAGCGAAGGCTCTTCAGGCATTGAAGATATTGATAAAGAGAACCAAGGGACCACCCATTCCGGAGTTTTGGAATTCACTGCGGAAGAAGGTTCAGTGGGTCTTCCTCCTCATGTATGGAGTAACTTGTTTTCTGAAGGCACAGTAAAATCTCCATTAGTTGAAGTACGCTATGTTTGGCTTCCGAAAGGGACTTATGCGAAACTTCAACCTGAAAGAGTTGGATTTTCAGATTTGCCAAATCATAAGGCTATCCTCGAAACGAGTCTTCGGCAGCATGCAACTCTTTCCCAAGGTGACATTTTAACTGTAAACTATGGAGAACTTGTATACAAATTAAGGGTGCTTGAGTTGAAACCTTCCAAAAGTGTATCTGTTTTAGAAACAGATATTGAAGTCGACATAGTTGATCCTTTTACAACCTCAGAAAAGATAGATCAGCATGTTCTACTGCCACTTAAGATTGGGACATCACAAAGTGGAACTGTAGATGAAGGAAAGTTTGTCTACTACAAATTCTCAATCGACAATGGCACCTGGGAGAAAATCTCTAGCGGGAATTCTAGTGTTGAGATAAGATTGGAATCAGAAACAGATGGAGGAGATACTGATCTATTCATTTCTAGACATCCTCTCATATTCCCTACACGGCATCAACATGAGTGGTCTTCCCATGATATTGGTTCCAAGACTTTGATTCTTACTTCTAAAGACAAAAAGTTAGGAGCAGGGAGTTACAGCATTGGTATATATGGCTTTAAGGGGATGACTAGGTATAATATATCAGTCACAATTCAGGATGATTTCAATCAAAAAGTGGGTCAGCAAGCATCAGCGTCTTCCATGTCATCTGCTGGGATGGATACCGAACAATGTCGGAATTGCAAGCATTACATACCTTCTAGGACTATTGCGCTGCACGAAGCATACTGTATCAGGCACAATGTTGTCTGTCAGCACACAGGTTGTGGAGTTGTTCTTAGAACGGAAGAGGCCAAGAACCATATTCACTGTGATAGGTGTGGTCAAGCTTTTCAGCAGGTTGAATTGGAAAAGCACATGAAAGTTTTTCACGAGCCACTTCATTGTCCTTGTGGAATAATCCTTGAGAAACAGCAAATGGTAGGTTATTTCCCTTCATTTTTTTATTGTTCTCTTTTGATGCTATTATGCCCTTACAAATTTCATTATATTGTAGTTGGCTTAGATGTGATGTTTATTTATAAAAGCAGTGGCAAATGCCTTCATCTCATTTGAATTTATCTGATAAATATGATTTTACATTTTCGTCAGGTGGAGCACCAAGCTTCAGTTTGCCCCTTGCGATTAATTACTTGTCGGTTTTGTGGTGATATGGTTCAAGCTGGAAATTCTGCCATTGATGCCCGTGACAGATTACGAGGACTGTCTGAGCATGAGAGTGTTTGTGGGTCGAGAACAGCCCCCTGTGACTCGTGTGGGCGTGCAGTGATGTTGAAGGACATGGATATACACCAGATTGCTGTTCATCAAAAAGGCTAATTCATTCTTATGGTGTTCACACTCCCTGCTGCTGAATTTGAACTTGAGAGGAATAACATTTGAGTGTCAAAATAGAAATTGAAAGAAACAGTAACTCAGATTGTGAGGCATACACAATCTGTTTTGCTACGGGTTGCCATATTTGGTAATTGGATTACAAAATTATTTGCACTCAATATGTGCTGAATGATGATCTGAGCTATCTCTATTATTATGGAGAATGCGTCCAAATTCTTTTACAAAACTCTTTTACATGAACCACATGCATGCAATTATGTTTCATGTGCAACTTCTTAATAGAATGCATTATATATTGTCAACTTATTATAACTCATCTGTGTGCTTTTATATAATATTTTGAAATTTAAATCAATCTAAATAATCGAAGCACTTAAAGAATATTATGAAATGAAATTAGGCTGTGTAAAGAAGTGAGTTAATTTTAATTATTATGAAACTTAGTATTTGTTGTAAACATATGTTTTTAGCATGCACTATATAATGCAAGATCCCTGAGTGAATTGATCCACTTGTCTAGTAGCAGTTCCTTCTAAGGATATTTTGGATCTGCAAATGAATATATATATATATATATATATATATATATATATATATTGGACTACCTAACATATCTGAAATTATCATGGATGCTGAAATCTATCTTAATTCAATGGATCTTGAAGATACCATTAAGGCTGATAATAAGGCATCCCTGAAAGATCGCGCTAAAGCCATGATCTTCCTTCGTCGTCATCTTGACGAAGGATTAAAAAATGAATATCTTATACTAAAAGATCCTGCAGATCTTTGGAAGAACCTTCATGAAAGATATAATCATCAAAAGACGGTGATACTTTCTCGAGCCCGTTATGAATGGACGTATTTGCGTTTACAGAATTTTAAATCAATAAATGATTATAATTCAGCTATGTTTCAAATTACCTCATGATTGAAATTATGTGGGGAGAATATTACTGAAAAGAATATGTTAGAAAGACTTTCACAACCTTCCATGCATCGAATGTGCTCCTGTAGCAGCAGTATCGAGAAAAATATTTTACTAAATATCATTAATTAATTTCTTGCCTTCTTGTTGCGGAGCAAAATAATGAACTGCTCATGAAAAATCATGAAGGTCGCCCAGCAGGCGCTGCCCCAATCCCTGAAGTGAACGTGGCAAACCATAACCCTAGAAGTGGTAAAAGGTAAGACTTTAATAAAAGAAAATTTTATGGAAGGAGAAAGAATAATTTTCATAAGAAAAGATCTCACCTAAAGTGGGAAAGAAATAACGGGCATAATAAGAAAACAGAGAACAAATGCTTCCATTGTGGTGGTGTTGGCCATTGGTCGCGTACCTGTCGTACCCTAAGACACTTAGTTGATCTTTACCAAGTATCCTTAAAGAAAGATGACAAAGAAAAGGAAACGAATTTTATTTCAAATGATGAAACTAAAAATTACGCCACTCACTATGATGTCTCTGATTTCTTCGAGGATCATGAAGGGAATATTGGTCATTTGATTAATAATGAAAAAGTTTGATAGCTGTATTTGTTACTTTTATACGTTTAAGTTTTATTGTTATAAAATAATGTAAGGGATGAATTTTATTTTCTTGTATTTGAAATTCTGTATGATGTACTTAATAAAATCATGGTTGAATGCATATATGACAGTATCTTATAAGTTTTTAGATTAAAAATAAAAATAAAATAAATTAATTATCAAAATGAAAGTATGATAAATGTAAGAAAATTAAATCATGAAACTATAGTTATTAAAATTAAATCGGACCGAATGGTTCGACCTCTCGAACTCATATCCAAGGGTTTAAAAGGCACTACCTTGACCACCAGGATATGCTTAGGTTTTGCAATTATGTGTGCTAATTAATATATATTTATATATATATGTACTGAATATCTAATTTGTTATATTTCATTCTTCTATTTTATAATTGTGATTATGATGTCATTTATCTTTGAAGAAAGATGACAAGGACATATAATGATGATGTTTGCTTTGCGGATAGTGTAAGTTCACACACGATTCTTAAAAGTAAAATTTATTTTACTGATTTTACATTAAAAGAAGAATATGTTAATATAATCATTGATTCAGCCAATGCGATTGAAGGCTCCGGAAGAGCTATTATTTTGTTTCCTGGAGGAACAAAATTTATAATAAATAATGCACTATTATCTACCAAGTCTCCAAAAAACTTGTTGTGTTTTAAAGATATTTGCCGAAATGGATATCATATTGAGACAGTAAATGAGGATAACAATGAGTACCTCTATATTGCTAGTCGTGATTCAAATAAGAAAGTAATATTGAAAATATTGCCTTCACTTTCTTCTGGGATATACTATACCAAAATTAGTCCAGTTGAATCACATGCTGTTGTAAACCAAAAGTTTACTAATTCAAAAGAGTTCATAATTTGGCATGAACGATTGGGTCACCCTGGGACAACTATGATGCGGCGAATTATTGAAAATTCCCATGGGCATTCACTTAAGAACCAGAAGATTCTTCAATCTAGTGAATTTTGTTGTGCTGCATGTTCTCAAGGAAAATTAATTATAAGGCCATCACCAGTAAAGATTGAATTTGAGTCTCCTGAATTCCTAGAAAGGATTCAAGGAGATATATGCAGACCAATTCATCCACTATGTGGATCTTTTAGATATTTTATGGTCCTGATTGACGCATCTTCTAAATGGTCTCATGTGTGCTTATTATCATCTCGCAATTTGGCGTTTGCGAAATTACTTGCGCAAATTATAAAGTTAAAAGCACAATTTCCTGAAAATTCAATCAAAGCAATTCGTCTTGATAATGCTGGTGAGTTCACTTCTCAAGCTTTTGATGCTTATTGCATGGCCAATGGTATAAGTATTGAACATCCAGTAGCTCATGTTCATACACAAAATGAGCTAGCAGAATCACTTATTAAACGCCTTCAATTGATTGCTAGACCCATGCTAGTGGGAACAAATCTCCCAACATCCGCTTGGGGGCATGCAATTTTACATGTCGCAACACTTATTCGTTTGAGGCCAACAAGTTATCATCAATTTTCTCCCATAAAATTAGCCTTTGGCCAGCAGGCAAATGTTTTCCATTTGAGAATATTTGGATGTGCAATATATGTTCCAATTGCTCCACTTTATCGCACTAAAATGGGACCCAAAGAAAATTGGGGATATATGTTGGATTTGATTCTCCCTCGATAGTAAAATATCTTGAGGTACAGACGAGTGATGTATTTAAAACCCGATTTGCAGATTGTCATTTCGAAGAATCAATATTTCCAGCATTAGGAGGAAAAAAGAAACAACAAGATAAAGAACTTGTTTAGAAGGCATCTTCTTTAACACATTTAGATCCCCGATCAGGCCAATGTGAACTAGAAGTTCAAAATATTTTACATTTGCAAAGAATAACAAATGAATTGCCTGATGCATTTTCTGATACAAAAAGTGATAACCAAATCCTATGTACCAGCTGAAAATACCCCGATTCGAATACTGAAATAAATACACACCAGAAGCATGGTAGACCAGTTGGTTCTAAAGACAGAAATCCTCGTAAAAGAAAAAATATAGATGATGGCAAAGATGTAAATATTTTTCCTGTTGAAGATGATAAAGACATAGTTGGGACTCCTGAGGAGTCCAAAGTCATGACATAATTGAAACATCGAAGGATGTTTAGGTACCTGAAAATTGTGAAAATGATGAGATTTCAATAAACTATGTCTTCACGGGTGAAAGATTTTCTCGAAGCGAAACAATTGTTGACATTATATTTAAATGTAATTTAGCACTAAATATTGTGCACGAGGATTCAGAACCCAAACCGTCGAAGAATGTCGACGGATGGATGATTGGTCAAAATGGAAAGAAGCCATGATAAATGAGTTAGACTCACTGACAAAACGTGAAGTCTTTGGACTTGTAGTCGAAACACCTAAAGGTGTCGAGCTTATTGGATACAAGTGGGTATTCGTGAGAAAAAGAAATGAAAATAATGAAATTACACGCTACAAAGCTCGACTAGTAGCACAAGGTTTCTCACAGAGACCATGCATAGACTATGAGGAGACATATTCTCCTGTAGTAGATGCAATTACCTTGAGGTATTTGATTGGTTTATCTGCATATCATAAGCTAAAGATGCATCTAATGGATATGGTCACGGCCTATCTATATGGGTCATTAGATCGAGATATCTATATGAAAATCCCTGAAGGATTAAAGATATCTGAGACATCCAAAGCAAATCATCAAGAGCTATACTCAGTTAAATTGCAAAGATCTGGTCTAAAGCAATCCGGACGGATGTGGTATAATCGTCTGACAGAATATTTGATGAAAAAAGGGTTTAAAAATGATGATATTTGTCCATGTGTTTTCATAAAGAAATCTGCATTTGGATTCATTATAATTGCAGTATATGTTGATGATTTAAATATCATTGGATCTCCAGAAGAGATTCCCAAGATCGTTGATATTTTGAAAAAAGAATTTGAAATGAAAGATCTTGGAAAAACTAAGTTATGTCTCGGCCTGCAGATCGAGCACATGAAAGATGGATTATTTATTCATCAAAAGACTTACACAAATAAAATCCTTAAAAGATTTTACATGGATGTATCACATCCAGTAAGTACTCCAATGATCGTCAGATCATTAGATGTGAAAAAGAATCCGTTCCGACCTAAAGAAAATAATGAAAAAGTCCTTGGTCCTAAAGTACCATAACTCAGTGCTATTGGAGCATTAGTGTATCTTGCTAATAATACGCGACCTGACATATCATTTGCTGTAAATTTATTAGCAAGATATAGTTCTTCTCCAACCAGAAGACATTGGACTGGAATTAAACAAATCTTTAGATATCTTCGTGGAACAATTGATATGAGGTTGCTTTATAAATATGAATCCAAACCACAATTGGTGGGTTATGCAGATGCAGGATATCTATCTTATCCACATAAAGGTAGATCTCAAACAGGATACTTGTTTACATTTGGTGACACAGCTATATCTTGGAGATCTACAAAGCAAACTATAGCTGTGACTTCTTCAAATCATGCTGAGATACGAAGCAAGTTGCGAATGCTTTTGGCTGAGAAATTTGATTGGATATATTGAATCATCCTGTGGGTTGTCCGATGAGAAGATAACTCCAACAACATTATATGAAGATAATACGACATGCATTGCTCAGCTCAAAGGTGGATACTCTCCAAAGTTCTTTTCCACTCATTACCTTCAAAATCAAGGGATGATTAATGTTCAACAAATTCGTTCGAATGATAATTTGGTTGACTTGCTTACAAAATCTACATCCAATTTTGAAAAGTTGCTGTACAAAATCGGAATGCGACGACTACGAGATCTTAAATGATGTTACCAACAGGGAGAGACTATACTCTTTTTCCCTTGATCAGGTTTTTATCCTACATAGGTTTTTCCTGACAAGGTTTTTAATGAGGTAGTGTTCATCATAAAGGATATTGTCCTCTTTTTTTCTTAGTCAGGTTTTTGTCCCACAGAATTTTTCTTGACAAGGTTTTTAATGAGACATATCCATAATGGACATCTAAGGAAGAGTATTATGATATGCATATATATGGATGTCCATATTTGTAAAAAATTGTTGGCTTCTAACTTCTTCATTTTCAGCCTTGGCGGCATATACAGCTTGTTGACGGCTCATATAGATGTGTTATTTAAATTATTAGGCGTAATGTTGAAACATTATCGTCTTATTACTATGTAAATAGGCTTCTAATCATTTGTTTAAGAGATGAGATTGAGTAGCAATATTTTTTTAGAAAGTTAGGTTACAATCTCGACCCAAAAAGAAGAGTAAGTTCGATGGAAGGCAAATGAGGGAAAATCCCAAATTGCAACCATGACAAAAGACATACAATTAACGAAAATAAAAACAAGCAAAACACACCAAGAAATTCATTGACACGAAATACTAAAATCACCTAAAAGCACCTAACTCCATTCACGAATGTCAAACTCTTCCAATTTTTATGTCATCTTTGACTCGAATTCTTTCACTTTTTTATGTCGTCATTGACACGAACCTTAATCTGGTTTTGTTCTTTTCGGTCTGCTCTTACGTGCTTTCTCCTTTTGCTTTGCTTTTCTTCTTTTCAACGCTATAGCCTCATTTTGCTCCTTTAAAATAGACATCAAATCCTCCCCATTCTCATAGCCTCCCGTCTCAAAATCATCATTAGACGCACGTACATCCCTAGTCTTCGTCTTCTCAAACTCCTTAATTTGTACCACTTTTGATGTATCATTATTTTCCTTATTCTTATCCAAAACCTCCTCTCCATCATTCCCTACTTCATTACCTAGTCTCTCAACTTCCTTTGTCACCTTGTGTCGACTTACGTTTTTTGTTTTTTGTTTTTGGTTTCCACTAATTTTTCTTGTTATCAGCTTCTTTTTCTTTATCTTACCCCCTTGGCAATGCACCTTCCATATTTGATTTATTGTTTCTTCCAAATCCGAGGGACGCCCAGTGTTGCTTTTAAAGAAAACCTCTCCTTCATGTTGTGCATCTTCACTCCTTTTATCTCTCATCATCTCCATGTGCTGTAGTTGTAGGAGATCACCCCTCTCATCCATTTCCACATTCCCACGAGCTATGAAATACTGATAATCACTGCTTGCATCTGATAGGATCTCATGTGTCATTTGTTTTGTTGCACATACGGATTGATTCTCTTTGTAGCTTAAAAAACTCTACTCATCCAGAATATGATGTGACACTAATACTCTAA
>JASCZI010121109.1:13212-24472 GCA_036250425.1 Stylosanthes scabra | reverse complement strand
GGGAGTCAATATCGTGGTAGATCAAAGTCTCGAAAGAAGAACTTTACTTGCTATAATTGTGGCAAGAAAGTGCACTTGAAGAAGGATTGTTGGTTCAACAAAAAGAATACAGACAAAGTTGCTGAAGCAACAATCTCACATGGATGTGTTGCAACCACATCTGATGATGGAGATGTCTTATGCATCGAAGCTGCAATTGGTCACGAAGGCAACATACGACTAGTTGATGCTTGGGTGTTGGATTGTGCGGCTACATATCACATGACTTCATATCACCTTGGTAGTGTTTCATTTATATCAAGTTTGTAGAAAACTAGTGAGTGAAAATTAGAGAGAAAAATAGTAAGGCTTCTCATATGTGTAATCCCTTTGTATAAGTGTTATTTCCACTATATATATTAGAGTAGTATTATATTTTGAGAAATTATAGTTTCACCACTTAGTCATATTATTTCTATTATTGCCTAAATTAATTGGTTCAGTTCTATTCATTTCTCATCTCTAATTTTAGTTGCATTACTTAGTCCCGTTAACTCTGGTACCCAACAGTAGGAACTATATTATTAGTTGGAAACTTGAAGCAATAATGTTCTAAGAATCACTGATATTTAAAAGTTATGAAATTTAGAGTGCCAGCCATAAACTTTGATATATTTTAAGTTAAACATTTTCATAAAAAGCATAAATCTTTGTTTGAATTTGAGTTTGTAAAGATAATCAAAATGCACTTACAAGATGAACTTTAAAAAAAGAAAAAGTTAGCTTATAGTTGTTTTAAGATTTGGATGTTTTGTGACTTTTATTGTGGATGGTGTCTAAATAGTTATTACAAATGTTTTATTTTTTGTTGGTTAGAAAATGATTGGTTATTTATATTTTTCCTTTAGAATAACAATTACAACAACAATAATACTAGGTAGTCAAAAAAAATTCAGCCAACAATTTAAATTGGATGTTCTGTTTCTTTTAAGTTTTGGATGTTCTGTTTTTCTAGGTTTTTGATATTCTGTTTCTATTATTGGTTGTTTTAAGTTTCAGATACTCTATTTCTAAATTGAAAAATGCTATTTATACACCAAAATCAGCCACCATGTATTTTTGTATTTTTATACGTATATGAGTATAATACAAATCAATAACCTTCACGCTCCAACAAAGCCACCCTCCACAGATGCACGCTCTACGCACAATTAAGAAAAACTCAAATCACCCCTGCTTCGTGTATTCTTTCAACGCACTGTGCTTTTTTTCTCTTTTCAACTCATTATGAATTTCTCATCATCATGTAATTCTCTTCATTCAATTTAGTCTTCAATTAAGTATATATACAATCAAAAACCACATGACATTTACACTTTGTGGTTTTTTCTTCGATTTGTCATTCATGTGCAAAGTAGAGAAAGAAGAATCGCAAAGTGGCTCACTAGAGTGAAGCACAGTAAAGTTTGGAGAAGAGAGGCGCACCCAATCGAGGCGGAGAGTGGCGCACCAATCGCAGTGAAGAGACGTACGTAAAGTGACAGAGTGGAAAGGAGCAAGGAGAGTATCACAAGCAGAGGAGTGAAAAAAATGTGGCGTGTGTACGTGTATGTCAAGTTAGAGTAGGATTGTTTGTTTAGATTTTTCAATTTGTATTTGTATATAAATATGGTGGATGAAATAGTGACTGAAAGTAGTGTGCAAATAGTACAACTGTTCTAAATTAGTTACAGATGTTCCACTGGCTTTCATCGCAAACGTTCTATAATCAGTAGTTACGAATGTTCTTTTTATTTTGGCTGATTTATTTGTTAAAAAAATATTGGTTATCTATACTTTTCCTTATAATAATGTTAGGTAACTAATAAAAATTCAGTCAATAACTTAAATTGAATGTTCTATTTCTTTAAGTTTCAGATGTTCTGTTTCTAAACAAATATAAAGTTGATTAATTATTAGTTGCTTAGGTTTCGGATGTTCTACAGCTTTCATTGTAAATGTTATATAAATAATAGTTAAAATATTCTACTTTTTGTTGGCTAATTTATTGGTTGAAAACATATTAGTTAGTTATACTTTCCCTAACAAATAAAATGGGAGTAAAGTTGGAGTCTTTTTGCTCTACCCAAAAAGAAAAAAAAAAAGTTAACAGCCACTTGCTCTTTTGCTCACTTAATGCGATTATTTTTGGGTTATAAAAAACACATCAAATAAATCTGGATAGCATGCATTCAATCTTTTATATTCATTTTTCTACCATTGCTATTACATGAATGTAAAGTAGTGATATTTTCAGTAAAGTATATATGTGTTCAGTTTTTCTTTTTTCTTCTTCTAATTACAGAAGTGTGAGGAAAATTTTGGCTTACTGGTGAGGAAGACTAGGACTTCGTCAACTAATATACTTCAATTTAATTTTAATAATACTTATGACAATAATAATTAAACAAAGGTGTTACTTAGCTTTTATGTATTATTAAAGTGGTTGTGGAAAATTATTGTCTCTTCACACTACACAGTGTTGTGCATCCATGAAAAAGATTTGTCACTTTGATTAACATAAGTGTGATAGGAAATTTGAAAGGAATTTCATAAAATTAAAAATAAACATATTTTTGTGCGTTATTGGTTATCACTGTTAGCTTATTGCTTCTTCATTCTGGATATATATTGTTTGAATATATTAGTATCAATCAATATCAATTAGTATCATAGATTTATTAGTTTAATATTACTCATTATTATAGAATACTAGATTATTATTATTATGATTCTCTATTTACTTATAAATAGGTTAGTCTATTATACTATGAGTAACATACAACTCTTATACAATTCTAATACACAAATATTTATCTAATGTGTGCTCTCTCCCTTCCTAACATATATCATGCAACTTCTAGGTTATGACACTAACTTTTTATGCAACGCGCTTTGTGGAAAATCAGTGCCCACAATAATACACTATCAAATCATCATACGAGAATATGAATATGTTTTGCTTTTATTTCTTCTTTCACTTTTCTGCATGTAATGTGAACTTCTTTAATTTGTTTATGGACTGGAATCTGGATAGCAGACATTCATTTTTCCCAATGTCATTACATGCAGTGACATTATTTTCACCAGCATATAGTAAATAGTAAGTGTCAATAAAAAATATTTTCTTTAATTACATAGCAACTCTTTGTTGAGATATACAAAAAATGATTGTGTTAATCTGATAAGAATCATATACCCAAACATAAGATGGACGAAAATGATAATAGATAGATATAGAGGCTTCAAAACGAGTCGTGACTCGTGAGCCGACTCGGGTCGCTCGTAATTGTAGCGACTGAGCGGAGTCGAGCCACTGAAATTATAGCTCATTTAAATGTGGGTTAATTTGGCTCGGATCGTATAACTCGCGAGTTAGACGGATTCGAGTCAAACGGGCACGGATTGGTTCGTCTAACTTTTCTTTTTTCATATTTTTTAATATATAAAATCTATTTTGTTACATAAATTTTATTTTTCAATTAACTTTTAAACTTTTATATAATTTAATATGAAAATATATTCATGTGTGATAAATATTTTTTATTTTGTATGTATATGAAGCAAAAAAATTATAATTATATAGTATTTTTTTTAAATAAAATAAAAAACGAGTTAAATGGGTCGGCTCGTATAACTCGAATAAGAATTGGTACTTCCTTAACTCGTTTAAAATACGATTAACTTATTTTTTAAATTTTGGCTCGTCGCTTGGGATGGGCTGGCTCGTATTTGGCCCGCCCACCCATTCGACACTTCTAGATAAATATTAATCTAAAATATTTATTTATATGAAATAAGACATCTTACATACATAGATAAAAATAAAAGAGAAACTGAAGCTTGATTGGCTTCGCTAATTTGTTTCAAAGAACAAGTGATTAAAAAAGAAAATGGCCTAAATGTATATATGTATATATATACATGATAATATTACATGTATCATTATATATAATATTTAGCAATATAAAAAATGTAAATATTAGTATAAAAATAAAAAAAATTTTTTACTAATATTTACATTTTTCAGTATTGCTGAACGATGTGTACAATGATACGAATAGATTAATTCATATATATATATATATATATATATATATATAAAAGTATAGGTAACCAATATTAAAAAATCAATTGAGACATTCCAAAACTAAATGGCACAGATCTAAGGCTACGTTTGTTTCTGGTGGACAGGACACTGAGACATAGACACTAATGGACACAAACCTATTTGGTGACAGAGACATGGACACTAGACACACTGTCTCTGGCCTAATTTCCACTGTCTCTGTGTCCACTTTTGAACGAAGGACACTGATGGACACAAAATTTGGGAGGATGGATACATGATTTTTTAATAAATTTTTTTTTCTTTTTACTCACAAAATTGGTTATTATTCCAACATTACCTTTTTTAAAATGATAAAAATGTCATTTACATTAAATTTTAGGTTTGTCCATGTGTGTTCTGTCCAGTATTACCAAACACACCACAAAGACATTAAATTTTAGTGTCTATCTCTTACTGTCTCTGTCCCAGTGTCTTGTTCTGTCATGTTCTTGTAAACAAACGCAGCCTAAGTTACGATCCACTAAAAAGGATCCACTGAAAAAAAGGGGAATAGAGAGCCCCATTAACCAGACAAGCTACCTCACAGAAAGGATGACGAAGGGCCAGTTGACGCAGCAAGCTAGAGCTATGAAACCTCCCCTTTCTTTAAGCCTTATGATGTAATTGACTAGAAGAGGACCGCTCGCTTCACTTGTGTATCCCTTTGGTATACAGGTAGGCGGTTTTTCTTTAAGAGCACTCAATTTTCACGAGTACTCCTGTCACTGGACTTAAGACAGCTTCCTCTTGACGTTTGTTAAATTTTTATCGGTTACATTTGTGTGAAAAAATGTCAGTAAAGTCTTATTCAATTATTCAAAAGCGGTTGTGGAAAAATGTTATGCCTTCACACTGCTACTATTAACAAAGTTGGAAGCATATTCCATGCAGGGGGGCTGATGTATATAAATTTGCATTCACCACTTCCATTCCATGCCATCCGCCACACCCACACACAAATATATATCCCAATTCCCACATGATGATGAGGTGTTTTGTGCTTTCTTTCACTCTCTTTTTGCTTCTTCTTCTTCTTCATGCTCCATCTTCCACTTGCTCGTCGGTGTTGCCACTATGTAACCACCATGACAACTCAAACTTGCTCCATTTCAAAAACTCTTTTGCCATCCACACGTACACAGATGGGAGATGCTCCTCTTACTCCAACAAGATTGCGTCCTGGAAGAATGGTACGGATTGTTGTGACTGGGATGGTGTCACGTGCCACACCACCTCAGGTCACGTGATTGGCCTCGACCTCTGTTGCGCCATGCCTATAGGTGAGTTTGATCCCAACAGCACACTCTTCCGTCTCACTCATCTTCAACAACTCAACCTTGCTTACAATGATTTCTCTTTCTCTCCACTGTCATCTAGAATGGGTGACCTTGTGTCTCTCACTCATCTCAATCTATCCAACTCAAGATTCTATGGTCATATTCCCTCCACAATTTCTCACTTGTCTAAATTAGTCTCACTTGATCTCTCGGGTAGTAATGAACTGACACTTGATGAATCCACATGGAGAAAACTCATTGGTAACACCACCAACTTCAAAGAGCTATTTCTAGATGGGGTAGACATGTCTTCTATCAGAGAAACTTCATTGTCTTTGCTCATGAATTTCTCATCCTCTTTGTTGTTCTTGAGTCTTCACGGCACTCGATTGCATGGAAAATTTCCAACCGTTGAAATACTTGGTTTACCTAATCTTGAAAAACTAAGTTTGAGTAGCAATGAAGAGCTGAAAGTTGAACTTCCAAAGTCCAATTGGAGCACTCCTCTAAGAATCTTGGATCTCTCTTTGACAGATTTCTCATCAGGAGAAATACCCGATTCCCTAGGCCAGTTGAAATCTCTTAACCAACTATTTTTGGGGGATTGCAAATTTGATGGACTGGTACCTCTGTCTTTGTGGAACCTCACTCAACTAACACATTTGGACCTTTCAATCAATACACTTCATGGTGAGATCTCATCTTTGCTTTCCAACCTCAAACATCTCACCCACTTAGATCTTAGTTCTAATAGATTCAATAGTCACATCCCAGATGTGTTTAGCAACTTCACTAAATTAGATTACTTGGCACTTTCTTCTAACAGTCTAGGAGGCCAACTTCCGTCATCATTACTAGACCTAACTCATCTTTCTTTCTTAGATCTATCTGGTAATCAATTAATCGGCCCAATTCCAAGCAAAAATGCCACACTTTCAAAACTAGAAACACTAAATCTGCATGATAACTTTATAAATGGGACGATTCCAGATTGGTGTTATTCTTTGTCTTCATTAATAATCCTAGATCTTAGCATGAACCAGCTCACTGGGCCATTTAGCAAATTCTCTAGTTATTCATTAACATCTTTATTTCTCTCTCATAACAAATTTCAAGGTAGTTTTCCAAATTCAATCTTTGGTTTTCTAAAAAATCTCAAGTATTTGGATATGTCATCAAATTACTTGAGTGGTCTTGTAGATTTTTCTCATTTTACAAAGTTGGAAAATATATATTTTCTTGATCTTTCTGACAATAAATTTCTTTCTATTGATATTAATAGTAATATTGACTCTATTTTACCCAAACTTGAATATTTATATTTCTCTTCTTGTAGTGTTACTATGTTTCCTTCATTCTTAGCTAGACTACAAAATCTACGATCTTTAGATCTTTCTAACAATAAAATCCATGGAAAGATTCCTAATTGGTTTAGGGATAATCTCTTGCACACATGGAAGGACCTTTTCTTTATTGATCTCAGTTTCAACAAGCTGCAAGGAGATCTTCCAATTCCATCACCTAACATTCAAGCATTTTCAATTTCAAATAACAACTTGACTGGACATATTTCTTCAACATTTTGCAATGCAAGCACCCTCCATGTACTCATCTTGTCTCACAACCACTTGTCTGGCACGATTCCACAATGTATTGGAGCATTTCATTTTCTCAACATTTTGGATCTACAAGTGAATAACCTTCATGGAAGCATACCTACAAATTTTTCTGACCTCAATCAATTTCAAACTATAAAGTTGAACGACAACCAACTGGAGGGTCCATTACCTAAGTCTTTGGTTTACTGCACAATGTTGGAAGTTTTGGATCTTTCAGAGAATAACATAGTGAATGTGTTTCCCAGTTGGCTAGAAACGCTTCAGGAGTTAAAGGTACTCAGCTTACGAGCAAATAAGTTTCACGGTACCATCACTGCTAGTTTCAGTGCGAAACATCCATTTCCAAAGTTGAGAATATTTGATGTTTCCAACAACAATTTTAGTGGGCCTTTGCCAGCCTCTTTGTTTGAGAATTTTCAAGGAATGAAGGATTTGAGTGATGATATTACTCATCATCCTCCTGCTTTGTCATACATAAGTAGCGGGGGTTTCAGGCAATCGTACAATGATTCTGTAGTGGTCATTATCAAAGGTGAGTCCAGCGAGCTAGTGAGAATATTAACCATTTTCTCAACAATAGACTTGTCAAATAACATGTTTGATGGAGAAATCCCACATGTCATTGGAGAATTAAGTTCTCTCATAGGGCTTAATCTTTCTCACAATGAAATTAGTGGTAACATTCCACAAACTTTGGGAAATTTGACAAGTTTGGAATGGTTAGACCTCTCATGGAACCAACTGAAAGGTGAGATACCTGTGTGTTTGACAAATTTGAATTTTGTAGCTGTGTTGAACCTTTCTCAAAACCACTTGGAAGGAATGATACCAACAGGAAAACAGTTCAATACATTCCAAAATGATTCCTACATTGGAAATCCAATGCTGTGTGGATTCCCTTTGTCAAAGTCCTGCAATGATGAACAGCCTCCTTCTCCGATACTCCATGAGGAAGAAGAATCATTGTTTGGGTGGAAAGCAGTTGCAGTGGGATATGGATGTGGAATGGTGTTTGGAATGATCCTTGGAAGGTTGTTTATCAAGACTGCGAGACCCTTGTGGCTTGCCAAACTTCTTTGTGGCTATACCTATTAACAAAAAATGCAAGAGTAGAAGCCATGCATGCAAATCTTAGGTTACTCCATTAGTAGCTTCATGTATTTTCTTTTTTTTTTTTATTATTATTTTTCTGTAATGTGAGTTTTTTTCCCTGAAAAGATCTGAGTGTCTCAGTTTGTGGAATAAAGTGTGTGATTTCTGTTAGTTAATGAATAAAATAAGTTGCTTTTGTTTTAATTGCAAGTAATTTGTCAAATGACTGGTCTGTGTTGTAACTTACAAATCTACTAAAGAATAATCATATATTCTATTAGAAATCAGAGATAAAAGCTTGATAAATTGAAATGGTATTCAATTGATGATCTAACATTGTACAATCTTACATATATTTATAGCCTAACTACAAGAACAACTAGCAATTTAATAATTATATATAACTAATCTAAACAGCTAACAAGCACTAACAGCACTAACATGACAACCCTACTAACAGCTAATAAAGTTCTAACTTTACAGATAACATACACTAACATTTATTTAATATATCTAATATCCCCCCTCAAACTCAAGGTGGAGGTAAGGAAATCATCTTGAGTTTAGATACCAGAAGCCGAAAACGGGAATGATGATGAGCTTTGGTGAAAATGTCAGCCGTCTGGTCCAAGGTACCAACAGAAATTAGACGAATAGCACCAATGAGAAGACGTTGCCGGACAAAATGCCAATCATTTTCAATGTGCTTGGTGCGTTCGTGAAATACATCGTTATGAGCAATCTGAATAGCACTTTTATTATCACAATAGACATCGGTGGGAGCACTTTGTGAAATCCCTAAATCTTCAAGTAACCATCGGATGGCAACAACTTCGGCAGTAGTGTCAGCGAGAGCCCGATACTCGGCCTCCGTACTTGAGCGGGCAGTGAAAGTCTATTTCTTTGCACGCCATGAAATAAGCGATTTACCAAGAAACAAACAAGAGTTAATGATGAATGAGCTGGAAAATGAAGACCTTGAAAAAGAGTACCTTTGATGTAGCGTAAAATGCGAAGAACAGCCGCATAATGAGTGGATCGGGGTGCGGATAAAAACTGGCTCACGATATGAAGAGGATATGCAATATCCGGACGAGTAACTGTAAGATATACTAGACCACCAACCAACTGTCTATAAAGAGTTGGTTTTTCCAAAGCACTTCCATCTGAAGGTGTGAGACGAACATTAGGGTCAAGCGGAGTAGATTCTGTGCGACTATCAGCGATTCCTGCCTTATCTAGAAGTTTGGAAGCATACTTAGCCTGAGAAAGATAGATGCCTTCATTTGAAGAAATGACTTCAAGACCAAGAAAGTAACTTAGAAATCCGAGATCTTTCATCTCAAAATAGTGATGAATTCTTGCTTTTAGAGCTGTGATACCTTCAATGTCATCGCCAGTGATAATCATATCATCAACATACAACAGAAGAAGTACAACACCTTTGTCACTTTTTCGAACAAACAGAGCATTCTCATGCGGACTATTAGTGTAACCAAGATTGCAAATAGTATTGCGAAATTTGTCAAACCATTCTCGTGAGCTTGTTTGAGACCATAGAGGGCCTTACGAAGAAGACAAACTTTGTTTGGAGAACATTGATATCCCGGTGGAGGTTTCATGTAGACTATTTCCTTAAGATCCCCGTTAAGGAAAGCATTTTTCACATCCATTTGACTGAGTGACCATTTGCGAACTGCAGCAATGGCAAGAAGAGCTCTAACAGATGTTAGTCTAGCTACAGGAGCAAAAGTTTCTCGTAATCAATACCATACTCTTGTGTACAACCTTGGGCAACTAATCTGGCTTTATATCTGTCAATTGAACCATCGGAACGAGTCTTGATTTTGTACACCCATCGGCTTCCAACAACAACCTGATCAGACGGAGTATCAACCAAATTCCAAGTATTGGCTTTTTCTAAAGCCCTTAATTCCTCCTGCATTGCTGCCTGCCAATTTGGATTTGTAGAAGCTTCTCTATAGGACGTAGGTTCATGATGATGAAAAATAGTTGCAAAACAATGATAATCAAGAAGATGAGGAGGTGGATTCCTTACCCTTGAAGGACGTGTAGATGAACTGACAAGAGGAGCAAGATCAGCGGCCGGGGGTGGATCTTCAAGGACTGGAGAAGGTGTTGGAGCAGGAGAAGGGTTAGGAGGTGGACATGGGGGAATGTTTGTGTTATCATCACTAGGAAATAGATCAATAGTAGGGTTGGTAAAGAACGGTGATTGGGTAGACGGGATAGACTTAAAAGAGGAGAATTTAGAAAACATGTGATGTTCCCAAAAAATAACATAACGAGAAATACGAATTCTTTGAGAAACAGGATCCCAACAACAATAACCTTTATGTTCAGTCCCATAACCAAGAAGAAAACACAAACGTGCACGAGGTTCAAGTTTGCTATGTTCATGGGGATGAAGAAGAACAAAACAAACACAACCAAAGACTCTAAGAGAACTATAATCAGGAGAAGTATTATAAAGGCGCTCAAAAGGGGTAATATTACCAAGAACTGAAGATGGAAGACGATTGATAGCATGAACAGCAGTGAGAACAGCTTCACCCCAAGTACGTTCAGGACATGAGGAAGAAATAAGCAGGGCATGAATAGAGTCAAGAATGTGACGATGTTTACGTTCTGCTCGTCCATTCTGTTGTGATGTACCAGGACAAGAGAATTCAGAAATGGTTCCCTGTTCATGAAGAAAGTTCAAGAGTTTGGAGTCACGATATTCCATTGCATTATCACGTCGAAAAACCTTGATGACCTTTGAAAACTGTGTTTTGATCATAGTAGCAAAATTGATATAAATCTGAGGTAATTCATGTCTATTTTGCATTAAATAAACCCATGTATAACGGGAAAAATCATCAATGAAAATTACAAAATATCGAGCTCCTCCCATGGAAGTAGTAGGAGCAGGACCCCAAACATCAGAGTGTATAAGATCAAAGCAAGAACAAGCAATAGAAGAACTTGTAGAAAACAACAAAGCGGGTTGTTTTGCAGTTTGACAAGAAACACAATCAAAAGACTCATTATTAAGCAAACCTAAAACTCCCTTAGACACGAGAGAACGCAATTTTCCTAAAGAACTGTGGGCAAGACGACGATGCCATAATTGGAGTGTA
>JASCZI010121108.1:44600-60199 GCA_036250425.1 Stylosanthes scabra | reverse complement strand
AGAAGGATTTGCTGGTCCTGGACTCTATGTATGATCATGCATTTGATGAATTAAGAAAATCATTGGATAAATATGTGGTATGTTTAATTTCTTGGTTTATTTTTCTCTGTTTATCATGTTACTTTGCTTATTAAATGTTTAATTTTTTTTTAATTGGTTATTTAGGGGAAGCTAATTGAGGACATGCTGAAAATTGTCATCCCAACATTTGATCACAAAGGCTTGGGTTTCCCAAGCCGATATGCCAAAGTTCCAAAGCAACCGAACAATGATGATTGTGGCATATATGTGATCAAGTTGTTGGAAGAGTGGAAAGAAGATTCTGAACTCCCTGCATATAATAATGTAAGTATACGCTGTTTTTACATGATAACCTGATTGCTCTAAACAATTTTTTTATCCTTTCATTTATAAGAAGAGTTGTTAAAGATAAGGAGGAGATTGGTATTGGATATTGGCTTAAGCAACTACAACACAAATCAAGTTTCATTGTTGCAGAAAGCTTTCACTATTACACAAAGGCGAAACAGTTCAAATAGGGGCAAGAAGAAGGAAGTCAAGACACCATTTACAGCTCCTAATACCAAGGAGATAACTAGAAAGGCTGAAAATAGGAAGTAGTAGGAAAAGTAAGAATGAAGATTAGTTGATAGACATTTTACATGTTAATATGGTTTCTGGTTTTGTAAATAATTAACCTTTGATTTACTATTCAAGGATTACATGTGCATTCAATCATGACATTTGTAGTACTATGTACAGTTATCTCGTGGAGTAGTTATCCAACCTTAAGTGGTAAGATCAGCCCTTTATTTTTTGGGTCATACAAGTAACAGATGCTAGTGAATGATCCGTGACTAAGTGCTAAATACTTGGTGTAAGAATTTTTTGACAAAAATGATAGTTGACTTAAAAGACCACAATAATTATTTTGCCTGTTTAGTCTTGGTTGCCAATAATTTTAGAATTGCTATCAAGCTCTTAATCACAACATGAATGACTGATCTTATTGTAGGAAGATGTTTGTATAACTTGTATAATATGTCACTTTCATAATTTTTATTTGTTGAAGCTAATCAATACTCATAATAAGTACAATAAAGAAAAAACAATTAAATATCCAGAAAGATCAAACACTACTAAGTATCCTGATAACAATTGTATATTTATAATTTTATGAGAATAATGTGTAAGAAAAAAATGTATAACTTTCCCCCCTCATACTTAGGGTATTCCTAACTTCTCCATGCTTCATTTTTCATGAACTTCTCCATGCTTCATTTTCCATCATCCATTGTATGTATCCTAAAAAAAAAAAGAGATATCATCCATAACATAAATTTTGATTTAAATCTTTATAAGTTAACTAAAAAACCTACCGATGTTGAGTCTTTCTTTCTTCTTCTAGTTGCATTCCTAATTGATTTATCCAATTCTGCACCAAGCCTCCTATTGCTTGGTCGACCCTTTGTGGAAACTTGAGGAGGAGCGAGCAACAGATCAACATTGATAGCACACTGACTTTCTGATGCGTTGCTGCTTTGTCTACTAGGAACGCTACTTTGAAGCTTCGATGCACGATAATCATAAAGCTTGATTAGAGAATCATCCACAGATGAATGCAATATTGAGGCTTCTTCAATATCACTCACAAACTCTTGCGCAACATTGAAAAATGACTACGCAGCCCTCTCAGATGTTCTTGCTCTCATCGGAACGGTTTACATCATGACTAGTCTTGATGTACGTATGCTTCCGCTTAATATTCTTCCTCCAACGAGATGATATGTAACACTTAGGGACTTCATTCACTTGAAAATAAGCAAATGTCGATAGCATATAGCAACATAAAATTGCCTTTGATGCAAACAAGTTGCATTCACAATGACATTCGTGACCGACCAAATCAAAGGAAACCATGTATGTGTCAGTAACAGGCTGGTCACAAATCAATTTCTGCTTAGCAACTGTCAAGGAATACATATCACCCTGTCTTGATAGAACTTGAACCATGCAATCCCCTTTCTTCAAGAATTGAACTTGAATATCTTTGAACATGTGGGTGGTGTACTCTTTTTGGAATTGAATTTCGATCATCGAGCTTGAGACACATGGGATGACTCCAGCAGCATCATCCTCCAACTCCTTTTGCTCCTTATTTCCAAGAACACTATCGTACTCATGCACAAATTGAATTAAGCTACTCTTTGTGTGGAGATAACTGTCATAGAAAGCATGCATGCTCTCGCTACATTGAGTACTCCTCATACCGCCCAAAAATCATCTTGGAAGTAAACAGGAACCCACATATGTCGGTTATCATAAAGACCTGTAAAAAAAATAAAGAATTGAAAAATGATCATGCAGTTACAACAACATGATCATTCTAAACAATGAAAATTATAATTGAATGGGGTTAATAAGCTTATCATCCAAAACAACATGCCATTATCACCAGTTTCTACACAGCTTATCATCCAAAACCCAGAATTAATTAATTACTAATTCAATAACTATCTCAACACCAGAATTCATTAATTACTAATTCAATAACTATCTCAACACTAGAATTCACAATCAAAAAGCATAATGAGAAGTAATTGAAAAATCATTCTAAACAATGAAAATTATAATTGAATGGGGTTCATGAGCTTATCATCCAAAACAGCATGCCATTATCACCAGTGTCCACAGAGATTATCATCTGAAACCCAGAATTAATTAGTTACTAATTCAATAACTATCTCAACACTAGAATTCACAATCAAAAAGCATAATTAAAAGTAATTGAAAATACAAACCTAACAACCAATTGTTCTGGTCAAGCTTGTATTTTGCAATCAAATAACACCACTCACTATCAACAGATATTATAGATCGTGAATTCCACACAATGTGATTCAATTGGTCATGAAACTCCTTGAAGAAGGAGTACCCTCCTAGTTTTTGTGGTAACTTCTTCAAGATGTGCCATATGCACCATCTGTGTCGTGTGTTTGGCAACACTTTTTTTTTTATTATTGTAGCTTGCATTGACTTGCATTGGTCTGTGATGATACCAGATAGTGACCTACCCATGCATCTCAACTAATGAGTAAGCAACCACTCAAAATTTGGTATTTCTTCATTTCCTAACAAAGCACACCCAAGAGAAGTAGATTTCCCATGATGATTGACCCCAATGAACGAAGCAAATGGTAAACCATGCCTGAAAATAATTATCATCCAAAACAGTAAGCACATTATCATCAAACAGCTGCATAGTAGATAAAGTCAAGGCAAAATTAATGAATCACTCACTTGTTTTTCTTATACGTAGTACCAAAAAACACAACATCTCTGAAATACTCATAAGATGCAATGGATCATGCATCGGTCCAAAAAGCACTTTTCAACCTGTAGTTATCACCAACTTCAATCTCATAAAAGAAGTTCGAATTGATTTCTTTCATTTTGTTGAAGTATTGTAACATCTCTCTAACTTCAAGGTTCGGATCACTTGTCCGAAGTTTACAATTTATGTAATTTCTGACATCTTTTTCTGAAAAATTTAAGTTGGAAGATCCACCCACTTCATTGCAAAGTGAAAGATACGTCTTGTTAGGTCTTATCCCGGCTTCATCCTTATCTTCTATCACACACTTTGCATGCATGTTCAATTCCCTGTACTCATGGTAACGAAGAGACTTTTGAGGAGAACAAGCATGTGTGTGCTTTGCCCCTCAAATATTGCATAAAAACAAGTCCCTTTTTCTTTGTCCAACTTGACATAAACCCTAGCCTTGCACTTTTCCGATTAAATCTTCTTAGATCTGATGGGAACAAGTACACAAGAAGTCCGATTGCAATGCTTGTTACAAAGAATAGATCGGTTGGCAATTATCTTCTCTCCATTAACATTCTGAACATAATTAGTGGTCTTAGTTTTGACCAAAAAACCCACTTTGGAAACATAGTTTTTATAAAATCCATGAGCTTCACCACAAGATTGAAAAGACATGTCCTCTTTTAGAATTTTAGCCTCACATAGATTAGAATGATCTGGTACCTAAACACAACACAAAATGGTTCAGCCTCAAATAATAGATTCTTATGCTTTATTCTTGCACATATTCTTATATGTGATGATAATTTGAAGTCTAATAATGACATTGGAAGGCCTTTAGTCCATATTTAGATACTTATAAGGATAAGGACAAGTTGAAAGTGAGAACAGTAAGTATTTTGCTTTTTGTTACATTGTTAAAAGCTCTGCAATTCACTATAACCAGTAAGCATGATAACCAAAATTAAATGGCAAAAATTTTGAAAGAATACCTCTTCATGCCGAAGGACTTGTTCAGTAGAAGGAACTTCATGCTGTTGTTCCTGACTAACATTAGTCAATTCTCTCAAAATCTGAAATATAAAACAATAAAAAAAGTATATATGAGATACAAAATGCATGATAATAGTATTAAGTTTCAGATGATAACAGCTCTAAAAAATATTAACATGGAAATGAGAGAGAATGTGAAACCTCCGAAGAATCTTCATCAATGATTTGAGGACAACGATCAACAAAATTCTCAGAATCCATGATCAATCAAAGAATTGAAGGAGTTTTTCAAATCAAATCCTGAAAACGTGTAGAAGAAAGAAGAAGAAGAAGCTCAGACGAAATCAATCAAAGAAGAAGCAGATGCTGGAATCCGATAAAGAACCTGTCGAAGAAAGAAGAAGCTCTTCCCGAAGAAGAAGCTCTTGAAAAAGCTCGGACGACGACAACGGAGATCAGTTAAGTTGACAACGCCGGAGTAAAAGGACGACAATGGAGTCACCGTTGATGGAGAGAAGGAACGAAGGTGGATGAACGACGGCGGCAGCGTGCATGAACGATGTCGTTGATCTCTGTTTCGCTCCTAATTTCCTAATTGATTAATGACGTCACCCTTAATGTTGTTGGCTCCTAATTGATTCCGTATAGTTTCTCTTTTATAATCGACGCTTAACCCATGGATAAAAATAATTGCCGTCACCTTTATCATTGGTAAGAGCGTCAATAATAATCTACGATCTTATGGTGGTTGGAGTTAAGAAAGTAAAATAATACAAGTTATAAAACTATCCTTTGTAATTTTAGCTATATATATTAACTTTTTTTTTTATTTTGGTCACAAAAAAATATATTACCTCTTATTTGAGTACTTTTATTCTCTTTCATCAATTAATATGGGTATGCCCTGAAAAATAAATGCTACATTAATTTCCTAAATTGCATGTGTTTCTAGAAATAATTTTTTTAAAAAAAAAAAATAAGTACTTGAGAATATAAAATATGGATTAAACTCTTCTAAAATATAGAAATATAAAAAATAATAAAATAATGTTTTAATTATCTTTAAATCAATATAGTAAAACTCATAAGTAATAACAATTATAAATTCAAAAGTGATCAATACATTATTACTTTACCAATTAACAAATGTTTAAAACAAATTATAGTAATGCTAGGGAGATAATAACACAAAATTATTATATTTAATTTAATATCCATGACATCTATACACTGAAATCTTAAAAATTTTAAGTTATTTATGGATGAGAGTATAAAACATGTGAAATTCATAATTAGTCATTGACAACATTAATTATTTCAAACCCAAATTCTATCCTTTAGTACTATTTAAACAAGTGGGCTATTGAAGATTTCAAATCACCACCAAATACTAATTAAGACTAGCAGTTTACATCTAAAAATACTTCAGTAAGTATATTTTAGCTCCATTCTCAAAATATGGCTCAGGGAATAGGCAGTGCAACAATGGCTACAATGCTATTAATGCTTATGTTAGTGCTTCACTCTGATATAGCTTATGCAGCTACATACAAAGTTGGAGATGCAGCTGGTTGGAGCTTTCATGTTGATAACTGGCCTAACGGAAAGCACTTTGTAGCTGGCGATACACTCGGTTAGTATTATAATTATGATGACAAAGATTTTTCATTTTTTCAGTTTAAGGTAACAAGTTATAATTTTTTATATTAAAATATAAATATAAAAATGTATACTAATAATATTGTTAACATTTGTTTTAAAAATACATGTTAAATAAACTTTATTTTTAGTATTTTTTTTTCTGTTTTCACGTTTTAAAATCATAAAAATTTAGAAAAGTTTGTGTGAACCATATTTTTTTATATCTTTGTTGTATTTCTCTAATAGTATGAAAAATAATGTTTTATTTAAAAAAAATTCTCACTTCTTATTAATTTCTTTTAACGCGAAAAATATAAATTATTAACAAAATTATGCATATAATTAATATTCTTCTATAAAACAATACCCCAAACATTTTTTTTAAGACAGATCTCTTTCTTTCTTTAACTTCTTTCTCTGTTTGTGTATTATTTCTTACCAGAGAAAATATTAGTGAAGACTTAAAGATTTCTTTCCTTTTTTTTAATCATAAATAACTACTCATTGTTATCTTTTATTATTGTTTTCAACATGCAGTATTCAGTTATGCTGTGGGAGCACATAACGTGGTAGTAGTAAACCAAGCCGGTTACGAGGGATGCAATACTCCGCCAGGAAGCCCAGTGCATACGTCAGGAAACGATCAAATCCAGCTCGTCAAAGGAATGAACTATTTCATTTGCAATTTTCCTGGTCACTGTGAAGGAGGAATGAAAATTGCAGTCAATGCTGCATGAGATTTCTTGATTCGTGTATGATGATATTACTTTTAATAAGCTTAATAATAAATTATTATCAATGAATTTACTTCTGAAACTTAATAAAGCAAGACAATTTAATTACTTTGAATTTGAATTTAGTGTATTTCCATACCTTTTGTTTGCCCTTGCCGCCCATTTTTGTGAAACTTGTTACAGCGGGACAATTTATCTTCGTACCGAAAATATCGTACATATATTTTTAACATAAAAAATATTTGTGTAGCATATCGAAATCCACGGATGCTCAAATCCAAACTTATTTAAATTAAACCACTAATTTCATCCGATTCAAATCCAAAATTGATTAAAACAGTATTAATTTGGCAAATCAAATGAACTAGATCCAGTCCAATCCAAATTAGATAACGTGATATATTATTATTAAATTTAAAATTTTACTTATAATAGGTTCAATGTGTTATATATTTTTAGCTCACTAAATCATTTATTATTACTCAATGAACATTTTATTAATGTAACATGGGATTTTTTTTTATTTTACCACCTAAAGTTATTATTCTTTTTACTAACAAAATCTTAATTTTTTTTAGAAAATCACATAAGCCGATCCGGCCCAAACCACAATAGTTTAATTATTGGATCTTATGGGATTTAAAAATAAAATCAAACCCATTCCTTTTAAACTACAACAAATTTCATGTAAAAAAAAAAAAAACCTACAACAAATTTTAAACTTCATATTGGATATATAATTATTTGGAAAAAGATAAAAGTACTCATAACTTTTTAATAAACAGACAAAAGTACCCCACACTTTAATGAAATATTTACATGCCACTAACCTTCAATTAAACACGACAATCATATTCCTCCGTTGCTCTGACCCACACCACCGTTTTGGAGCAAGCTTATTTGGCACTGAACAAATATATTATTGATGGTATATAATAAAATAACACGTATAAAAAATCAATCACTGATAAATTGTTAATCAATTAAATAGGAAATAGCATATTTGATGATATATATATTAATATATTATATGAAAAATTGAGAAGAGGTTTATTGCATTCAATGGAGGGAAATGTGAATTTGTGATTATGATTAGTGCAAAAAGAATTTGGAATTCAAGATGGATTTGTTTTTATGATTGTTTACTTATTGAATGATTATTGGCTTCACAGTAGTTTTAATTAAGTCCAAAATCTTTTCACAACTGCACCTCCATATTCTGAAATTCAAGGCATAAACCTACTTCTTTGAGCATTTAGCGTTGTTGTAGACTTTTATTCACATACATGTTGGAATGTGCTCTATATACAAGGGTGGTTGCTTTAATAAAGATATTTTCAAGTGAAGATAATATTATGGACCGAACATGTTTAAGTGAAATCATCTAACAGTTCATAATAAAATATTTTCATAGAAATAGCCACCATATACAAAAGTATAAGATATCGCGTTAATCCTACTAGTCTATCTAGCAACTCAATCTCCAAGACTCTTCATGCACCGGATCATCCACATCCCCAACTATTACAACTTGACCCTCCTCTTCCTTACTTGGAACATGGCCTTGGCCGTGGACGACATCATATGGTGGTGTAGGTATCAGGCCAAGTTCAGGTATAAGTCCACCCGCAACTATTGGAACCACTACAAAGTCGTCCTCCAAAAATTTGGTAGGTAGGTGATGCCAAAGAATCTTAAAATCACTGAACATACTAAAATGATTAAAGAGAAACCTATGTAGAGGGACAACGAGATTCTTCCTTAAAAACATGTAGGTGTGAGTCATCGAGGATGCTGTAATGAATTCCCTGTGGATCGCTAAATTGTAATATCATGTAAGGGATTATATAGCCATTTATATCAATACGCACCTCCGCACTAACCTAACTAACACTACTGGGCTTGATACTATCTCTGGTCTCATATAATTTCTTTCTCCTTCTATTACAATCCCAGGTTTAAAAAAGTAATTTTCTCTAGAATAGAAAAATGAACTTTATTAGCTTAACAAGTTATATCGCATTTGGCCGGACTAAATTTTTTACTAGCAGATGATTTCATACCTTTGGTGCAAAAGCTTCTCATTTGGATGAGTTCAAAAGAGATGGGCATATTTTTTTAAGTGAATATAAAGGAGAGATGGTGAAAACTCAAAAGAGGAAAAAAAGAATTAGCGAGTCAAGTTGCTTTTTCTTTTCAATTTTTTATTTAAAATTTAATTTAATTCATAATTTTTAATTTAATTATTTATCTTTTATTCAAATTTTTTATTTACTAGCTTCCTAAACATATGGTGTATGCATGGAGGTTTCTATAGGGTGGTACCCATTTATCATTTTTCTATGCTCATTTGATTCTGACGACAATTTCTATGGAAGATGTAGTTACATGAAACGAAATATTTTCTTATATTGGAATGGATATACAGAATGCAATATATAGGAATGCTTGCAATGCGATTTTGATCAATAATACTCCTGACTTTTTACCTCCACTGAGGAGGCTTTTCAGTGGGGCAATTGCACTCGGTGTTTTGCTAAGGAGGTGTGGGTCAGAGTAATGGGTATAGTTGTCGTGTTTAATGGGAGGTTGGTGGCGTGTAAGTATTTCATTAAAGTGAGAAGTAATTTTGTTCGTTTATTAAAAAGTCAGGAGTATTTTTATTTTTTTCTTTTAAAATATTCTTTGACTATTAAAATTTAATTTAGAATTTCTATTTGATAGATTATGTCTAATCTCTTGAATAAGTCAAGCCACAGTTTTTTTTATAAAGCCATCATTAAACCATAAAATAATTTTTAAAAATAACATTTAAGTATAATTTTTTATATGATCAGGAGATTATATGCATTATTAATTTTAAGTGAATTATTCGATTCACATAACTTTCAAAATTGCATATTTAGTAGTTTAATATCTGATTTTTTGGGATCGGTTACTTTGTTTCAAATTCAACCTTTTGTGATAACATTTTAAACACCCAAAAACGGTCCCTTTGTCCTCCTTGTAAATAAATTATTACAAATAAATGTGTAAAGTAAATTTTGCTAAAAATTACATTTTTTCTAAACATTTCATTTTTTATGCTAATGTCTTTGGCAACCTTTTCTTTTGAATTAACCACGTATCATAGAGGCTTTATTGAGTTGAAACAAAAATTATTAAACAACAAGACACAAATCAAGTACCTTCTCATGCTTGAGTTAATTAGCAAATGAAGAACTCCCAAAAAAAATTTGACTATACAAACAATTGTAAAATGTTATCTCCAAAAAGTCTGTAAAATAAGAGTGTTGTAATCAAGTTTTCAATGATTTAGTTCGCACAGATAATAAAAATCTTAAACATAACATTTTAAATGAACCACCTCATTAACCTGTTAATAAAATTTTAGTGGTTTGCGTTTCACAATAAGCCCAAAAGCTCATCACAGGGAGGGGCGTTCAAGGCCCTCCATTGCCGTTAAACGCCAGATCCTTACCCAAGCTCCAGCAATATCATCACTTCATGGTGTTCCACCCCAGCTCCTAGTTACACGTATGCATTGTTCTAACGAATGGTGTTTAACACCATCTATCAATCCTAGTTAAACGCCATAAGTCTCTCCTTCTTGGTGGCGTTGAACGCCAAGTTTGGTGTTAATAGTGGTGTTTCACGTCAAGGTTAAGTGTTCATATCTCCCCTTCATTCTTCTTGCATTCATCATTGTCTCTATACCTCTATATTTCCAACATACATTATCCTCACTTATTAGTAGTACATGCACATCACGCATCCATCTTTATTTGTTTCCATTCTTGTATTACATAGTGACTTGATTCTGTCCTGCAATATTTTGATATTTAACATATATATTCACATGCCTTCATATTCATGTTCATGCATAATTGTTTAGAGCAATTTTTTCACCTTTGTCACATAGTCTTTTGTATTTTGCATAGCATATATTTTAGTTTCAGTCACATGCACATATATACAAAAAAAAAGAGGCATGGTGTTGCATGCTCTTCAGTGGCATTTACGCCACTACCTCCAGGGACCAAGTTTGATGTCTTTGTTTTGGTGTTACACACCACACCACAGTGTTTCTTTTTTTTTTTTCAAGCATCAGCATCTACTTCAAATTTAACATGTATGTCATTTGTGATTCAGTTCTTACTTTATTTTTAAGTTTGATGTTCATACCTTCACTCCATTGTCACTTGCATTCTTCACATCTCTAATCCTTTCATCATGCATTATCACTTGTCATTACTCCGACATTATTCACTTCTCATGCACAGCTTTTCAGAGATTCTCTCCCACCCCTTATCATCTAGTTCATGTCTTCATTCATCACAATTAACATAGTGCCATTTAGTCTTTAATTCATTATATGTCCTCTATTTTCATGTATGTGATCCTCACCCCACTTCCATCATTTGGCATTTAGTACTTGCATTAATCTTAGCATCATTTCTTGCCCTCATTCCTGTCTCTTGTTTTCATTACCAATGCATACCCCACTTCTCAGACCATGCGTGATCTTCTGCACTCATTCATATTCTTTCTTTATTTATTTCTCCTAGCACTTATGCAAACACGTGATTCTCACTCATTTCACACTTTGGCATTCAGCATTTGCATTCTTTCTTAATATCAGCACATTGCGTGCATTGCGTTCATTCATTTATTTCATCAATTATTTTATAAATTCTTCAAGTATTAGTACTGCGTATACTTAAAAAAAAAAAAGGAGAAAGAGGAAAAAGTGGGTGAGATATGGCGTTCCACACCATGGTATGGTGTTACACGCCACAAACCACCATTTGCATGCATATTATTCATATTCATCGTCGTGCATGCTATGATGGAGAGAAAGAATGATAAAAAGATAAAAGTTTTTATGATTAGTGGTTGGATGAGTATCATGTGATGGATTTTGTTTTCTTTTTATTTTTTTAAAAAAGTAAAATTTGTTAGTACTCTTCATTATATTCATTATATACATGTAAAGTCTTTTTTATTTTATAATTTTTCATTATTTATACCCATTCATGTGATCCTCTCTGCATCCTTTATTATTATGTTCTAGGGAATTGCTATTGAATGATTCTTATACTAATCCATTGTGTCCTAATTTGCATCATGTCATTTTATTCATTTTCCTTTCCATTTATTTGTCCATAATTTCACTGCATACCATCATTTGGCATTTAGTGCCAGTCCATTGCATATCACATGCTTTATTTATTTTCATTAATGCATTAGCATCTCCGCATTTAGACCATAATTTATTCCATATCAATTTTATTTATTTTGCATTCACATGCTTCTTAATCATTTCGTATATATAGCATTTAGTAATCATGCATATCGCATAGTGCAATACATCCGTGATTATCCAATCACTTCAGATATCATGTATTCATTTCTTTTAATTACCTATTCCATCAGCATTCACTTCATCCTTCCCTATATATATATATAAAAGATCGTGATAATAGATGTATAGTCACTGTTTTAGATTTTACGTCACGGTTTTCAACTGTGTGAAATATTCAGGGTGACCATAGCTCTATAGTCACGTTTTTTTAATCATTGGTCACGATTTTGTTTTTCTTTTTGAAAAACGTGACTACAGATGTATAGTCACATTTGTTAAAAAAGAGCTATTATCACGGTTCATAATCATGACAACAGATTAAGCTATAATCACAGCTAAAAAACGTCAATTAGGCTAGTTTGAGCCCCACAGTGGACTGCTCTATAGTCACGATTAAAAACCGTGACAATAGAGTACTCACTACATAAAAAAATCACTTTTAATGGCCATTAATTTCAATTTTAGTGGCAATAAAAAAACCGCTAATACATTTTTTAATTATATTATTATTTTTTAATTGCTACAAAATGGAATATTTCATTAAATTCGCAATAGTATTAGCAAATTTACAATATTCATCAAACAAGTATTAAACTATGTCATAGTGTTCTCATTATACTTTCCATAACCAACAATATTCTTGATTAAGCCGTAAAATAATGATGATAACAAAACTCATTAGCCTATTTCAACCGTAAAATTGCTTATTTCTATGTCTCCATGTCACCTTCCAAACTCTTTCAATCAAACTCCAAAACATATGACTTTGGTCGTCTACTTGCCCCTTTTCTTAGCACTGTGACCCTTGAGGACCTGCATGAAATCAACCAACTTTTTATATCGGTTCATAAGATAGAAGAAAATAGCGAACTAGGTTATCTGAGATCAGGTTTCAAGCTATGTTATGATCTAGCCTCATAATTCTTTCCCTTCCCTATTTCTTTCTCCTAGCACACTTTTGAAGTATGAATACACCCTATGACAACTTGCTAGGCTTAGCTAACATAATTTCTTGCTCTCTCATTCTCTTCATGTTGAAGAGTTTGTTGAGAAAGGAACTTTGATAGATATTAAGAGATTTTGGCAAAGATCAACTTAAGAGTTCATATTTAAAACCAAGTACAAAATTTAGTATTTAATAGCTAGTTTGAAACTTACAGTTTTCTCAGTAGCTACATGAAATCTCCCATGTATAGAAGCACCAGCACCACCTTCCATGACAATTCCATTAAAATTTAAACTTTCAAAATGTGAATATTGACCTGTTAGTAATAGGATAATAAATAATAAATTCTCAGGAAAGAGAAAAGTTTATATAACTTGCTTCAACCCTCTTTTTAGAAGAGTACAAAACCATGTAAGATTAAAATCTATTTATAATATATTAAAGGAGAGGCGAAGGGAAGAAAAAAGTTCATATGACTTGCTTCAACCCCTTTTTAGAAGAGTACAAAACCATGTAAGATTAAAATCTATTTATAATATATTAAAGAAGAGACCAAGGCAGATCCACATTCCATATTACAATATGAAATTTTCTATTGTTTTGCTACATAAGCAATTTTGATTAATTGTCAAGTTAAGAGCTCTCATTTATTTTTCTATCAAACATTGGATACCACTAGCATTTAGGTTAAAAAAGTTTTCATTATTTTTCTTGGATGCTTTTAGCATTTAAGTTGCCAAAAGAGTTTTGATTCTTCACCTACTTTTAGCATTTAAGTTACAAAAAGAGTTATAAAAATCAAAAGATATATGCCTTATGACTCTTGTGTCGCGACCTCCTTAGTCCTACTCATTCATTGCTAGTAATGATGCTCTATATTCAAAATTCTCATGCTTATGTTAAGCATCACCAATACACTAGGTAAGAACACTTATCATTTTTTTTTTTACTTTAAACAATGTATTTTTGAAAAAATTAGAATACTTTTTCAACTTAAAAATTTTGTTCTATAAATAAAAGACCCATTTCTACATTTTTTTAATATTCAAATTCATATTTATGTTTGTTAATAGTTAAGTCATGAATATACTATTATTTTTTATAGAATTTATCCATAATCATGTAAATATATACGTTTAAGATGTATAAGAGTTAAGAACTCAATAATGCATAGGTTACTTTTCATGTTATCATATCATTTACTTTTGGAAAGGTCTACTATGAAGACATTATACTTATCTTTCAATGAAGACATTTGTTTGATCCAATGAACTATTGATACGTGGCATTATTGAGCATGAGAGCATGTGCCTGCCATAAATTCAGAATGACCCACTTTCCATTTGTCACCTAATAATAAGCCTAACTCATGTGTCATCACTAGAAGACCAAAATGGTGTCATCATGCTAGAATTTTCCTTTACTTTTACATATGTTACTCTTCTTATTTTTTATACATTCAATGTTAAAATTATTTTTCTTTAACATTCACTCTTTATGTTTACTATATAAATTAACATTCACTCCACACTACTTTTTAATTTTTTCTTTTCACATAATCATACCTCTTGCTCTAACTATTATTTTCATTCTTAGTTTTTTACTAATGTTTTATATAAGTAGTTGAAAATTTTGGTATATGAGTGATGACCATATTTTATTTTCATAGGTTGTTAAAAATGTATATTAGTTGATAAATATTTTAAAACACCAGAATATGAGTCACAAGAAACACTAGAACATACGATGTCACTTTTACTCTTTATCTTTTATTTTTAGTAATGTATTGTACAAGTATTTAAAAATTCTGATAGATGATCATAACTTCTTTTTCTTTTTATGTCTTTTAAACATTAGAATATGGGAAGTCTTTTACAATTTTTTTTATAGTTTTTTCTTTTCCCATTTTTGGTCTAATTGTATTAATTAGTTATATATTATTTTTGTCACTTATATATTACTTATTTTTCCTCTTTCAAGAATTTACATATCATTTAATTCTAATACTGTTGTTGAAAAATATATTGTATTATCAAAACTCATAAAATATAAAATTAGAAAATTAAATATTAGTCTCAACTAATGAAACATTACATTTATACTTACATTTCTTCTAATAGTTTCACCTTTGTACTATATTATTTTAACATAATATTAAAAAGACAAAATAAATAAATAAATAAATAAAAATGACTATTTAACTAATAAAAATAAAAACAAAAATAAGAAGTCAAATTAATAAATTTGAATAGAATATTTTCATAATTTAACTTAAAGTCCTATTTAAGTAGACAATAATGCTATGAAGTTCACAAATAGGAACCCATACGTAGCCAATAAAAAAACACGGAACCCAGCCCAACCCACCCACATTAATGCCAAAAACACGGAACCCACTCCAACCCACACATCTTATCACCAAAAAACGTAACCCACCTCAACCCACACTGTAGAACATAATGTATGTATGCATGCAACGATTTAATGTTGTAGGTTTTGATTAATGACAATCAATGAAGGATTTGAGGAACTATCATTGAAAGCAAAAACAATGACAAGACAAAGAAGACAAGTCCACAAAAGATTAGAAGAAGA
>JASCZI010121108.1:30959-42002 GCA_036250425.1 Stylosanthes scabra | reverse complement strand
ATACACAAAACTTCCATCTACAGCTTTGAAGTGTAAGTACTTTGTAACATCTGTGTGGATGAGAACGCGAACCAAAACTTCATTGGCCATCATAAACTGCCAAAAACAAAATTCAGGATTTGGGTTTTGTCACAGATTGATAAGAAACAAAGAGATGGAAGCAGAAAATGTAGTCCACATGATTTAGAAATAGAAGAAAAAGCAAAGAATAAAAGAGGAGTTGTGTGATCAAACCTTAGGTATCATATCAACATTGAATTCCCTGCTGGAACCTAGGTTCTCCGGCGGGGTCTCCTCTCCCCTAAATCGCTTCCATAGCTATATGCATCACAACAGAAAAAACTAGTTTGTATTAGTGAAAGAAAAGAATGCATGAAAAGAGAAATCAGATACTTGTGATAATTCTGCTGTGTGTTGCAAATTTGCAATAGAGGAGTGTGACCTGTGTGAGATTAAGAGATGTAGATGCCCCTCCATAGTAGTCATTTCTGTCCATATGCAGTACCTGATTCAATTAAATATGAGTTATACATGGTAAGTATTAATTATTTCTATGAGATGAGCTTCCAAACATTTATTTGTGTAAATTCCAATGACTCTGTTAATTATACATGATTTGTTTTAGGGTCATAATTATTAAGATCGTTTTAAGGTGCTGATAAACTGTCCTAAGCACTATTATATATATCATGTTATTCCCTATGTCTATGTCAGGTGTGCAAATGGAAAGTTCAGATTTCAGAACAAAAATTCAACAATTTCTAACTTTTTTGTTATTTGTCATACATGCATCTTAAGAAATTGCTTGTGTCAGAATCAAAGTTGATGAAACATGAAAGTTGTACAAGGAAAAACATAACATTTATTTAAATAAATAAAGAAGAGAAGAAGGATGTGTTACTTTGAGGCCATCAACTGAGAGAAGGCCACTGAGGATGCATTCCTTGAGTCCAGTGCCCAGGACAATTACATCGTACTCTTCATCCATGGCACAATATTATTATTAATCAAGTTTGAAAGAGAAAAGCAAAAAAGGAATTGAAAGAAGAGTATTTTATTATATAATAGAGATGGAGGAATAAGGATTATTATTGGTTGAAGCTATAAGAGTAAGAACTAAGAAGAGGTCCTTAGCGGCAAAGTAACGAGACTAACGCGAACCCAAAATAACTCTTCTTCTTTCCCATCATTCACACACGTGTTTGCTCTTTCAAGAACTTATTACTATATTTAACAACCAATCATTTTACACTTGTGTTTCCAAAACTGCTTCTAGGATTTAGTATTCACAATTTTAGACACACTACTGCAACACTAAGCATTTTAATTCCATTCTTTAATTAACAAGATATATAAATAAATTCCATCATTTCTTTTTCCTCTCGTATAGAGATAATAACAAGAGTGAGATCATTCTTTGGATACACAAGAGATAGACCACCACAGTCCACAGTTAACCTAATTCGTGTCTTCTTTTTGTAAACAATTTATGAAGTTAAACTTCAATCATCAATGGTCTATACAATATATCTGAAGAAATAATAAAAAGAAGTTAATAAATAATCAACTAGTATGGATATTGAGGTGTATTTTTTGAGTTTTGAACTCATTATTCTTAGAATTTAATTTTAAAGTATTAAAAAACGTTCTGAGCAATCATATAATCACTTTTTTATATGAGTATTTAGGAAACATGTCAGAAGTAATTATTTTTTAATATAGCATTACGTAATTATGTAAAACTATTCTACATGGATAACACATCAAAATTATATTCTTGCTTTAAATATTTTAATGAACAATTTTTTAACTAATTATTGAATAATTTTGGTGGTCATCTAACAGGTCCTAATGTATAAAAAATAATCATGCCTATCTTTTTAGCAAAATCCCGTTAATATTTATGTATATTACATAAATAAAAATATTTGGATTACATATTCATCATTATATAAATAAATGTGACATAAAATCAGGTATTTCAATATATTTTTTAGTAATTAATTTTAATTTTATATATATTTTATAATTAAAATTAACTAAGATCAACAGTTAAAAATAGATAAATACATTACATTTCACCATAAACAACCCTAACTATTTGATTAAATAAGAGATGAGAAAAGTAAAGGAATATTTCAATGAATTCATTCCACTCGCTCTTAGTCTATCTTCTAAATAAATCAACGTTTTTGCTTTATTTAAGGCAGCCTGCAGGAGCACAGAAAGAGAAATGAACAAAATGAGAATCTTTCCAAAACATAAAGAATTACATAAAAATTCATTTATTTATTTATGAAATACTTTTACTCTATTTATTAGGAATAATGTTATATATTATTTTTGTGCAAAAATATCGAGAATCGAAAATAATAAAAAATCAGTCCAAAACAATCCAAATTTATGTTATTTTACATTACTTAATTTACCACTAAAATAATATGTTTTATATATAAAAATTATGAATTTTTAGTTAAATAAGACAATTTTTAATTATTGTATTGTTGTATTCCAATCACTACCAATCTTTTTATACACTTTCTACCTCTGCTATTAAAAGTGATTAATAAAAAATAAAGAAAATACAATATTGTCTTTGATACTATTAAAGAGAGGAAACATTACCATAAAAATGTATTGAAAAAAAAAAAAAAGTACAAATAAACTACAGACATCATTTTCAATTTATTAATTAGTCCACAATGGAGCACAGTAAACTTACCCCAACTTAAGGTATGTGTCTATACCATGTTCTTGATGAGTCACCTGAAAAGATGCAGGAGGCACCAATGGGTTCAGGGGAATGGATTTTCCTGTTCATAAGGCTTGATGACATCTAAATTAAAATGTACACTACCTTCCATTATTATCATAATAATTCTCCATGCATGTGAGCTAGATTTATATACAAATAAAAATACTATACATATATATATCATATCACCTGCTTCAGTTTGTTGTTCTCTTCCATCAGTTTCACTCCCTGCTAGGCAATTAGAATCAATAGTCTCGTCATTACCAACAGTATTTTCCTTCTTCTTTTTTTCAACATGTAATCAGGCACTCATTAAAAAAATTATAAAATATATGATTTATGTGTTTACATTATTATTCTCTGTGAATTTGTGCTCAATTTTTATTTAATGGAGATACCAATTATACTAAATTTATGTATGTGTGTGTGAAAAATTGATAACAAATAAAATTTTAGCATGTTATTTAATTGTTTGTTATGTTATTGCCCTTTAGAATTTCTCATAAATAAAAACCAAAGTTGGAAAAATTAGAAAAAAAGCAAATCAAAATAAATTAAACCAGTAGTTGGGATATTGAAATTAATAAACTACTCTAACACTAACACTTACATATTCTATATTGAAAAAGGGTGGTGTTATATAAGTTAAAATCTTTTACTCTATCTTTTACTCTTTAGTAACAGAAACTGAACTTAGTCTAAAAACATGCCTATGCATCTCTAATAGTAATTATTTCATTCGTTAATTATGGATAAAATAAATATATAATATTAAATTTTATAAATATATAATTATAAATGTTATATATATAAAATTATAATAGTGTTATGGAACTAACATCAATGAGCTCTTAGAGAGTCAATAATTAAATTATTATTCAAAATTAAAAAATTTTATTATCAGAATATATGAATTATTATTCGTCATCTATCCTCTCAAGTGCATTGGCTCTTAAATATATTGGCTCCCAAACTTTCTTATAAATTTAGATATTAAATTAAATAAAATAACATTAATGTTAGTTTTGACTAGAGAACATGAGCCAATTGATTTGTATAGCTGCGCTCTTACCTTTCTCTTAAGGTTGCTGATCCCTAACTTCATTTTTTCATCCTGAAATACAAATTACAGTAGTTATTAGTACTCTTTATTTTTGAGGAGCTTGCTCCAAAATTAGTAACCATGCATACTTGATCATAACTCCTAAGAATGAAGCACTTGATCTAGTTATAATGTTATATAGGGTTAGGGCACAAAGCCACAAACCTTTACTTTGATAGCATTGGTCAACCCTCTTTGGAGTTGTTCTTCTAGTTTCTGGAGTTCTTTTAGTGTCAATCCTTGAAGATCTTCTCCATTCAAGTGTCTATCTCAAATCATATAAAATTGTGATTCAAGTATAGATGATAAATTAGTACTAGGAAGCCAGGTAGATTGCATTATATACCTGAGTTCAAGAGCCTTTTGTTCCTCTTTCTTGCACAGCATATCATAATCATCATCACTACTCTCAACCGATCTATTAATTTCCGAGTGCTGATTATGTTTTTCAATTACCCGCTGCATACTAATTAAATAATTATATAGGTTCAGATTATTTATTTTCCAGCAGTCAATTAATTATATATATGCTTATCCCATCAATACTTAATGAGTTTGTCCTTTGAATGATATTCTGCTATAATGTTTGATAAATGCATCTTTTTCCTCATATTAAAATGGATCAAATTTCAAGGAAAAAATGTTACGATAAAAAGTACAGTAAGTTTCCATAAAGAAAAAAAAAAAATCATAAAAGAAATCACAAAAAAATAGTAAAAATATTTCTCACAGAATTTGTACTTTTCAGTAAAAAATATGGGTTCAAAACTCGAAATAGTTTTTTTTTTTTCATTCAATGTGAATATGAGATCCAAAACTATTTATATATTTGTACTTTTTATTATTTTAAGTTATTGTAAAATTATAACTGAGCTAGGATACAGTAGTATTAAAAAATTTAGAATTCGATTTTTGTTTCGCTGTGTTCTTCAAAATAAAAATTAAATCTTTTTACAATAAGTTCGAATAACATATTCATCATATCCATATTTTAAAAGAATTTAATTTCCATCCACAGTTGGAAAATTAGTTGTTCACATATGCAGAGAAGATTGGAAAAGAAAGAGGCAGTGTTGATGGTTATGCCCTAACAGCTAGCAATAAGTTTCAGAAATATAGATATACCTTGAAGTAGCATATTGGAATAGCCTGTTGGTATTGGAGAAAACAATGAGAGCAATTTCAGCATCACAGAGAGTGTTAAGCTCCTGAGCCTTCTTGAACAGCCCTTTCCTTCTCTTTGAAAACGTCACCTGCCTTGCACTTATGCAATCGATCTTCTTTATCTCTATCTTCTTCCTTGTCATTCTTTCTTTAATTAAAAAGATAATAAAGTGTTATTCATCAAAGTACAGTAGTCCAAAGTAGTTATGTAATAAAATTTTGTAGGGTTTGGGCACTTTTATATATATTTGGGGGAGAAATTATACCTAGCTAGCTACACACGTTGATTCATTAAATCTGCTAACCAAAACCTTAATTTACCTTTGCTCCAACCTATATAAGTATATCACTTTAAAAAAAGGGAAAAAAGAAATCTTTCTTTCAGATGAAAGGAACTAAAAACAGCTTTGGTGAAGAAGAAGAGAAAGGAAGGAGGAGGAGGGTAATTAATAATAAAGGGGAAAGCAATGTTAGTTAATTTGAATGGCCGAGATAGTAATAAAGAGGTAATTAATAATAGGTAGAAAGGATTGATTTGTGAGTGCGGAGTGGAAGGTTATAAGTTCGTGCGCATGGACCCCTTCTCAGAAAAGAAAAAAAATTTAAAATTGATAATCACCTTAAAGAAATAATATTCTAAAATTTAATATTTTAAAATTTCATAATTTTAAATATATATCTATTTTATTAACTAACTAAGTATTTTTTTATTATAAATAAAAATCATTTTGATATTAAATAGAAGTTTATTTATGTGCTATTTTTTTATGTTATTTGATATTAAAATTATTTTTTATTAAATGTGAAAATTAATAATTTAGTTAGACTTGGTTGGACAAAATAAATATATACCTAATATTATTGTTTTAAATTTATAATTTTTATTACTTATATATTTTATTATTTTATAAATTTAAGAATGATTAGAATATTATTTTTTTAAAATAATTAACCATTTTACAGCAGCTTAATTTTTTTTTTCATTCTCCACCAACTCCGTGTGTTAAAAAAATTTAATATATTTATAAATTAAAAAGAAAACGTTAGTTGAATAATAACTAATATTGTTTAATAAATAAATATAATAGTGAATTTAAGGAATTAATTGCACAATTTAGATACCAGAATAACATACTAATATAATAATTATGTTTTTTTTATTCATAAATAAATATAGTATTTATTAAAGAGTCTAACTAAAAACCTAATAACTTATCAGTCAATTTTTTTTATAAAAAAATCATTTTTATAGCCTACTTCTCTGTTGCAACAACACCACCAGTGCCAACTCCAATGGCCACTCTCTTATAGAGTTATAGCCTCGTGCGAAATAATTTTTAAAAACTGTAAAAACAAGTTAAAATTAAAAAAATTAAACTCAACACACGCCCAAAAATTCGTCAAATCATCCATGAAATGAACGTTAAAGAGAAAATTAGTGGCTAAAAAGTTGATTTATTCTGCTTTCTCTTTATTAAATGATTTTTTGCTTTGATTTCACATATTATTATAATTTCTAAAAATTACTTTGAAAAACAGTATATGTAGTTAGGTTAATTTAGTAAGAGTTGGATTCCGTACAAAAGGTCCATCATGGTAGGCTGCGCTACGATGACCAAAACAGTGACAAATGAATGAGAGAAAGCAACTAAGCCAGCCTCGTACTCAGGCCACTCCCCTCCTTACTGGTACCTGCTTCTCACTTCTCATCAATACTCCCACCAAACAGTATATACAAAAGAATATTCACCAAGAAGTTTGCGTGTGAATAAAATACTGATCGAAAAATAATGTATAAATTTATTTTTAAAACAATAAAAATTAAATTATATGTTTTTAAAGAGAAATATCTAACTATCTACTATTTGATTTTCATTTTTTCACTATTTTTTTCTATAGTATAAACATGTTAATATTATAAATAACTATATTAGGAATTAATATTTTAATGATCAATGAATACCAATAAAAAAAATTTAAAATTAAAAAATATCATTTAAATAGAATAAAATTAATATTGACATAATATAAAATTTATTATTCGTCACTCTTTTATCGTCTTCACAGTGGGAAGAAGAAGTGTAGCTCAATGCGGTGAAGTGCGGGATAGTGAAAGGAGGAAAGAAGGAACACAGAGGAGATATGATTTTTGTGAAGAGAAAGAGAACTAGAATTTTGTTAATTCTTATTGGTTCCATTATAATAATTTTTTATACTTTTTTATATTATTAATTATATTAAATTAAATACATAATATTAAATGTTATGAATATATAATTATTAATATTATTTATGATGTTAAATTGAATATGATAACTTTAAATTATTATCGGTTTTACATTACTCAAACAGAAAATACAGTACGCAAGACGTAGTATTAATTAACAAATTCTGTAGCATACTACCTAAAGAGTAATGATAGTATTTAAATTTGAAAAATTGAATTGGTACGATATTATTGTTAAAAAAAAAAATTGGACAAAAAATAAAAAAGAAAAAAAATTTACACCATACATTATGCGACAATATCAATCAATATCACATGATATAGTAACATATATATGACTTGATTCGATTCAAGTCCATCCATAAATAAAGCAATAAGTGTCTTTTCCAAAGCGCACTTAAGCGCAACAAAGCTTCAATGAAGTCATGAGAGACATGCATAAGGATCCATATCTAAGAGGGTCACAATCAAGAGAACACCAAACTGATCGATGATGATGCATTATTGTAGGAGGAGATAATGAACCTTCTTTCTTGATCTTGATTTGCAAGCTCCACCTTTCTATCGGAAACGTTTCAAGGAAGAAAACGTTTCAAGGAAGATTGGTGTTATTATATTTTTAGCCGTTGATTTTCATTATATATATTTTATAATTAAAATCAATTAAAATCAATGTCTAAAAACACAGATATACTTGATTATGGGGTACACCGAAATCGCTTCTCCTTTCTATCTTTTTGTTAGCAATGGCAAACAATATCCACTCCACACTTGGCAGATTGAGGGGACTTCCAATAATGTATGTTAATCACTCTTCTTTTCCTTATATGTGATTGGATTGCACGGGTAGTTTTATATATTTGGGTTCAATAATATTTTTACTTATAGTGTACAAGGTTTTTTTTTTTTTTCGGTTCCTATAAAACTTACCAATAAATGTAGGTATTTATATATTTATCCATATATTTTTACATTTAATAAATTTACACGCTAAATGTAAAAAAAAAAAATAAAGTTCAACACAAAAATTTTAAATATAAAAATAACTAAATCTAATAAAAAAATTTAAATCATAATAAAAAAAAATAATTTTTTATTAAAATGAATACATATATATAGTGATACCAAAACTTTATACAGCAATGTAAAAAATATATATGTAATCGATTAGTTTCTAAAATAATAATAATACAACTTTTTAATTGAATTATATTCTAGACCTAACATAGCTTTGTACCAATCTATTAGTATTGGTAGGTTTGATCTAGAAATACAACTGCAAAATGTATAGGTTTAATTCTTACATTTTAAATAATAAAACCTTATTTGGAATACTTGCATCGAATACTTTTACACCTGCACACAAAAGAGGGGGCGGGGGCTACTTTTATACAGTAAATAATAGTACAAGGATTAAATTAGTTTTGAATTTTTGCCTTGACATGAGAAAGAAAGTGAATCAGTTCATTTCTTCCACAGTAAATTTGTATTTTGTTTAAGGTAACCTGCATGACATATAGAAAAACGAACTCAAATGAGTTAAAGTAACAGAACGATTCCGCAATTATTCTTGCACAGATTTACTGTTGAATGCATTATATGCATGTATATATGAAAACCAATTTTATATACCCTAAAAGTCTTCTATCTATCTGTTACAGCTTATACATATGGGGTTAATTATAAGGAGAAGAAAATAATAAAAATAAAACATATAGACAATTTTTTGTGGGTACATATCATATAATATCATAATAGTTGATAATTTAATTTTTTTCCTTTTATTTGAATATATAAAGTACTGTGGAGGACAATTATCAAAATGATCTCTAATATGCTTTTCAATTAAAAGATTTTAAAAATGATAGTATATATATATATATATTATTTTAGAAAATTACTCGGACGGATTTAAAAATAATCTATCAATTATTATTCTTAATGAAATAAAATAAAAGTAGAGGACAATAATATCTTATTGTCAACCTTCCATGATTCCTGTATATATAAAAGATAATATTTACTCAAACCTTTTTTATTTCTTTCCTTGTTTACCACAAATTTCCATCGAAAGTTTCCAAAAATTAAATAAACTTTAGAGGGCAATAATAATTAAAGTACTTTGTGGGGATATAGTACTCACCCCAGCGTTAGACTTGTGTCCCTACCATGATCTTCTTCTGCAGGAAGATACGAGGATGAATTGCAGACAATGGAATTAAATGAACTCCTTTGCCCATTTGCAACGCTTGGTGACATCTATTTCATCAATATACATATATATAGTATTTCTTAATGAGATCACTTAATTTTAAACGCAACATTAACAAATCAAATTAAAGCAAGAGTTTGGAGAAGCTAGCCCTTTACCTGTTTTAATTCATGGTTCTTTTGCGTCAGCTCTCCTCCCTGTATAAGCAATATAATTCATGAACAAACATAATAGTAGATTAGTAGAGAGAAATTAGGGTGCTATATATTGATGAATCGAAAATAAGGCAACTAGACTTGTCTGATATTCTCCTATAACCAAATACTCCAATACAGTGAAAATGTACCTAATATACATAAAGGGTAAGAATCACTGAAAAACTAAGTAGGTCTCATTTTTTTCTTGAATGAAATATATTTTTAATTTTTTATCACCAAAATGTCTTTATTATGTTTATGTACACTTTCACTGTGTATATAACTATACACTATTCTTATGTACACAAAAGTATTTAATTTTATTTGTATCATGTGATTTTTAACAAAGGATAAATGATAAGTTATAGCTTTCTATCATTCACCTTTGGAGACATAAATAATTTTATTTTAGGTGAAAAATGACCAATATATTTCAAATAACTAATAACTAGGGCTGTTTAGTTATTTATTTTTTTGTCAGAGCATATGGATATTTACTTGGATTAAAATATAAAATTAATTACCCATTTGGATATACATGCTTTTTTTTTTTTTTTGGTATTAAACATACTTTAATTTTACTATTCACTTGTATGTCTCTTAGCCTCGGCCCATTTATATTTATAGCTATTAATTTTCAGAGGATTAGAATAGAGACAAAATCACACACTCAGACGGTTTAAAAACTAGATAATGTGTTAACCTAGAAGATATTATTAGTACTCATTTGTCATTTTTAGAAAGTATTTAATGCAAATCACACTAATGAGATTGTGCTTCACTCAATGAAAAAAAAAATCGTAACTACTATTTATAAAACGTCCACAATGAAAAACACAGTGAAACATTTATAACTTTTTAAAAAATAGAACATCTGAAACTTAAAGCAATTAATAATAAAAATAGAACATCTGAAACCTAAAAAAATAAAGTATTCAATTTAAATTATTAGCTGATATTGACTGAATTTTTATTGGTTACTAACTCAGTTGTGAAAAAAAAAATGGCATTTGATATAAGAGTTTAATTTTGATGCATAAAATTTTTTTCATAATCATTCAATCAAATTCGTGCTCTTATATGACTTTAGAAGTAATGAGTTTGAAAATTAATTATTTTGATGATGTGGTAACACCTGAATAGATGTATATATAAAACTCTTTTACAGTAATAATGTATGAAAATTAAATTATTGATATAAAGGAAAAGTTGTAAATAATTTTGGCCCTTATAGATTTCTGTAGAAAGCAAACTTAGGTACAGCAATATTGCTATCTTAACTATATCACTCATAAGTCATATCAACCCTATCGCTTTGAATTTGTAATAAATGAGTAAGTTTGGTTTAGCTAGCTTTTACCTTTCTCTTAAGGGTGTGGATCTCTT
>JASCZI010121108.1:684-19432 GCA_036250425.1 Stylosanthes scabra | reverse complement strand
GTCTTGGACTTACTACGATGAAGAAGCCGCTGCGGCATTTATTGAGCTTTCGGATCCCAGTGAGGATGATTCTGATGATGGAGATTGGAGAACTGGTGCCAAGAAGTCGAGGAAGAGGTCAAGAGGTTTTACAAGAGATTCCGGTGCTTCTGGTGCTGCTGATGAAGTTAAGAAGAAGGCTGGGAGACCTAGGAAGGTGATTCCAGGCAGTGCACAGCATCGGAATGTGGGTGGTGGGGCTGTAGATGGCAGCAGCGGAGGTGGTGGGGCTACAGGGGCAAGTGGTGGAAGGCCAGAATCTAGTAAGAAGGTTGCATTGGGTGGTTCGAGGAGGAGGGGTGGAGGGAACTTGGATTTGAATGTGGAGTTCAGCAATGACCCGGAAGAGCCTTCCCGTCGCGTCGGCGTCCGTGAAGGGAATGCTGCTGGGAATGCTGAGGATAACATGGAAGGGATTGGGTTTTTTGAGGGGCTTGATGAGTTCCTCAGTAGCTTGCCCATCCTCAATGTTGTGGCAGATGATAAGGCTAAGGGTAATTAGTCTTGTAGATGCATGCTTTTCATGTTACTTTGTTGGTAGGATGTAGATTTTGCTTCTTGTATGTTTGCACTTGTCGCACAAAATCATGCTGAGCCTGTTGTGAATTCATGTTATTGTTAAATTATATAATAATTTGCAGCAGCGAACTCCTATTACTTCTGTTTTCAACTATTTGAAGAGAATTGCTTAATGTAGAACTGTGTCTTAAGGAATGATATTTTGACAGTGCTGACCGATGTCTTAATCAAATCACACACTCTCACCATCTTGTTTAATGTATTCAAATGTTGTGAGAATGCAAATAGTTGGAAAGTAGCTGGGATTTTCTCAACAAAGAAGCCTTTGCCATGGAATGAAGTCGAGCTCATCCTTTGTATTGATATTCCCTGTGTAGTCTTCTGATCTGATCTTATGATTGAAGCCTTGGTGCTGATTTTTTTATCAAGGCTTATAAAATATGTGATGAAAGGAAATTTTCTTTGTGAAGATACTTCTTTTGTCATTGAGACTCTTAGCTTCTCATGTAGTGCAATGGTATTTATGATTTGCAAGTGAACTTTCATACTGCTCTGATCTGCTATTTGGTGAAGAATTTAATACGGTTGTTGTTTGACGTATGGTATCTTGATCTTCATTTGTGGGTCAAGTTTCTACTCTCTAGTAGATGCTGTGTAATGATAGTTGAAGTTTACAGCTGTTGTTATAAGCAATCATTGCAGGTGCTGTGAGCATTCTATTTAGAGCCCTTCTTTATATCCCAAGTGGCTTTGAGTGGCATCGTTATGCCGCAACATTTTCATCATAAGGAATCTTGATTGAAGCTAGCTAGTCATGAAGAGGGATAATGGAAGTTGGTTAAATGAGAATTTCGAGAGCTCCCATTTTCACTTTCCTCTGTGTTTTGGAAGATCCAACATGAAATGAAACTGGCCTCATACATCATTTTTTCAAGCGTGGGACTTGTGAAATTATCCTCATTCGAATTTCTGCATATGCAGTTCTGGTGTCATGGGATCTAAGCAAACTGTATATATAAGTAGAACATCAGTGGATAGAAGGAAACATGGAAATCCTAAACTTGTTACTAGTTGATACTTGTAATCCAATTGGTTACCTAATGTATCCTTATGTCCAACGTCAATCGTTATACATAAATTAAATCCACTCACTACACTGATCAAGTAAACTGACACAATCACATAACAGAGGAATCTCATTTGAGTGTTATATAGCATTTTGTCTTTATCCAAACAGACAACTCTGCTTAATCCACTGTGTACCTGATGACTTGATATGATCATCAGCAATGTAATCTCATCAAATCAATATATGCTGGCTGGTGTCTGCAACATCAACTAATCCATCTTGGATGCAAGAGCTGATAATCCTTTTATGACTTGGAACAGGGGATTGACATTAAAAAAAAAAAAAAAGGTGCAACTTTTTTTTAACAGAAACATTTTTCGAACATATTTTAACTGTAATATGTGTTCAATCAATAGCTAAAAATTGTGATTAGCTAAATTACAAGACTCTCTCTAATGCCAAAATTTATAAGTAACCCTAATACTGGAAAAAAAAAAAAAAAAACTAAAGAAATATATATAGTTTGTCATTTAAAAGTTAAAACTGGATCTTGTTTGTCCGTGTTAATGGGAGGCAACAGATTCATGTGCATATAACAGTATTCTGTTGAAGTATGGCTGTTCCCTTCAATTCCCAATTCTCACAGAATCAAAACCCTTTTGAGATTGAGTTCTATAATGGCAGCTCCAGCACCATTGTCGGTTTCAGCAAGAGACCCCTTAGCCTCCTCCCACGGAGCTGCTGCATTCGGGGCTTCAACGGTATTCTTCTTTACACTCTTCTTTTCTGTTTTCCATGAGCTCATTCAATGTTGATCCTGACCCTGCTGTGCCAGATCTTCGGTCGATCCATCATAACAGCGAAAATCAGCATACCCATTTTAAATTGCTCACGGATTCAAGGTCTTTCCACCTTTCTCTGTTTCCAAGTTCCAATTTTTCTTTTGTTTCAGTCATTTGAAAATCTTGATTTACCAGAACTCAAGAAAAGTGCTCAAATTTTGGATATTCCGTAGACTTTATGCAAATGACATAAATTCTAAAGAGTGAACATGGATTGGATCTTGATGTCTATAGTGTATATGATGAGTTGCATTTTCCTAATGCTTGATTTCATTCTTGTTCCGTTAGCTCCAAATCTTGTTTTTACTATTTTGAAAATGGAGTACCTTGGCTTTTATGGCTTCATATTCGATGCTCTAATATTTGCAGGTGCAGGCAAGGTTTCTCCTTGGAAGTCTTTTGCGGAAAAAAGAATTGAGCAGCATCTTCATAAGATCACTCTGCCTCAAGTGGAAAATGAGTGTGATATATTTAGTGATCTAAAAGATAGGTTTTTTAGGTTTAAAAAGAATAAATATATGTAAGCTTCCGAATTTCCCTTTTCATAATGTTCATGTTTGATGCCTAAAAATGTCAGAAACTTCAATTCATGTTTGTTTTGTTCTCTTCCAGGAAAAACATACAACATTTCCAAGAACTTGCTCTGGCTCAAGCACCAAAGGTATTGTTCCCTCTCTTTCTTGGTGTTCATTGATCCTTTTAGCCCATTCCTTCAATTTATGTTATGAAGCATTAGCAAAACCTAGTATACCTGACTAACAATTCCCAGAGCAGTTCATGGTTATTGCCTGTGCAGATTCTAGGGTTTGCCCCTCTCATATTCTAGGATTTCAGCCCGGAGAAGCATTCATGATCCGCAATGTTGGTAATTTGGTTCCTCCCTTTGAGGTATATCTCTGTGCTAGTGATTTATTTAGTTCTATTACATGTCTAGCTATTAATTTATTTTAGCTGAAGTGTGGAAAAGAGATAAATACCCTACTTCACCCTTCTAATTCAATTTCCTGATACAGCATGGGCCCTCCGAAACAAATGCTGCACTAGAGTTTGCTGTGAACACCCTTAAAGTAAGAAATTCCCTTACTATTTCCAAGTTTCTAATGCTTTGATTCTAAACCTCAGGTGATTCAAAATTATTGTTATCTTAGGTTGAGCACATCTTAGTCATTGGCCACAGCTGCTGCGGGGGAATACGTGCCCTTATGAGTATGCAAGATGATGCCAATGAAAGGTTGTATTGCTGGATTCTAGTTGCCGTCCCTCCGGTTACTTAGTTTTTATTTTATAGAATGAGTTTTTTTCTTGCTTGGATATTTATATAATTTTCTATTTATTTTTTCCAGTAGCTTTATAAATAGCTGGGTGGTATTTGGAAAGAATGCCAAAATAAAAACTAAAGCTGCTGCTTCTCAGCTGGATTTTGATCAACAATGCAAGCATTGTGAGAAGGTAACAAATTTTGCTATTAGATTCAATATTGAAGCCTTTATCTGCACTTCACAGAATAAAATTTTGGTACCGTTATTGATTTTTATGCAGGAATCAGTTAACCATTCATTGTTAAACCTACTTACTTATCCATGGATAGAAGAAAAGGTAGCAGATGGAAAACTAAATGTTCATGGTGGTTACTATGACTTTATCGATTGTTCTTTTGAGAAATGGACAATGAGTTACAGAGAAACCAAAATGACCAAAAATAGTAGAATTGTGTACGAAAACAAAATGTTTTGGTGCTGAGTGTTGCCTCTATTTTCCTGTATAAATCATAGTATTATTGTCTTCTAGTATTTGTAGCATTACTATAGCATAGGGACTAGGGTGACTTAAATGTATCTGTACAATTTTTGAAATATTGAAATTCAATCGATTTGATGCAAGTCTTAAACAAATCCTTACTGCCTCACGTGTCCTTTATGAATGTTCTGTGAGTAAATTTTAATTTCTGAATCCTTCACCGGACCACTCATAACACTGAAAAACTCCTCTCTTCCAATGAAAAAGTCTCAACACATCCATTTAAGTCTATATACAAATTCATAACTACATGCAGGAACAACAGTGAAATTATTTGGGGATTCTACTTGCTCTGGATTGAACCAATTGAACAGAACTTTAATTGGTTTCTCCAAAGAAGTTAATCCACTTTGTTTATTTCTCAATCTTTTACTCTTCATTTATCAACAAGGAAGTTTCTCAGCTCCTTGTGAACTAAGGAGACCTGCCAAACACTATTCCAATCAAATTCTTTGCTATTTGATTATTTAATACTTGTTCCATTGCAAATTATCTGGATACTAACAGGGGAGTATTGTAGCATTATGCACAAATGCACATGCATGTTCATTAATCCCGGTTAGTCTTCAATTATGTTTTTGTTACATGATTCTAATCAATGTTTTGCCGCTTTTCTGATTGTGCATATCTGTTATAAATTGTTTACCTATATTTACATTTCCATTCACGGGTTCTGAAAGAAGGAGGAAAAATATGTAGACTACCAACGAAAGAATAGAATCTTCAAGTTGTTGAAGCAGTTCACAGATCACAGCTAAAATAGAGGGAAAGAAATAGTTGACCAAACCTTGACAGAGATTATTTAAGGAGCAGAAAATGTAAAGGTTCCTTGTGATCGAAAGGCAACAATGGAGGAGGGCATAGGTGGATCACGGGTGATAGTGCCATAATTTTGTAATGATTTAGTTGTTCTGTGGTAGGTATGATTATTTTGGCCATTTCTTATGAATATAACTAAAATTATGTGTATTGGTAAGAAGTTGAACTAACAATTCATGATAACTATTCAAGTAACACCACACTCATCACCACCCTATAATCCTATCTATAAAAGAACATATAACTCATGGCAAATGATCACAAGCTCAACAAAACCACAACAGATTCAGAAGCCCCTTGCTATCTTATAGCTACTACCATGGGTTCTTCTTACCATTTCTTGTCATTCATTTTACCACTTGTGCTTCTTGTGTCCTCATACAATGGGGTTGCACATGCACGTAACCTTCTAGAATCAACATTACCAGAGCCACAAATACCCAGCCTTCCAATACCAGAGTTGCCTACAATACCTGAAATTCCGAAGCCAGAATTACCTACTTTTCCTGAAATTCCCAAACCAGAATTGCCTACAGTACCCGAGATTCCTAAACCAGAGCTGCCTCAATTGCCGGTGCCACCACAGGTTAAGCCTGAACTGCCTGCAGTTCCAAAGCCTGAAGTTCCTAAGTTTCCTGGAATTCCCAGCCTCCATCCAACCAATACTCCCTAGACTGAATTACTAGTACTTGTTCCTTTATTTATTTGTATTTTGTATGTTGAGTGATTTATTTATATATCTTCATCTGAAGGGGTCTATATATGTTGGGGTTTCCTTCCTACTAAAGATATGATTATGTGATTCATGTCACATGTTGTGCGTGCGTGCTCAGTGTTTGAGTTTCATGAGAGAGTGGTTGTAAAATGAGTGAGTTTTATTACAGCATATGATTCTGAGTTTGTTATCATCATTTACCTAATATAATAGTCTTCCATATATTGCAGTTCTTTCTAATGTTTATCCGCAAAATCTTGGATTCCTGAATAATGATTATATGATTTCCAAACTAAACCTTAATAATTAACCTATAATAATATAGCCAAACCAACGCTTACCTCTTTTCAAGTGATCACATAAAGTGTAAAGGTACCGTCCATGGTTGCCACCAATATTAATAGGCATGATATTCAAAAGCAAATTAAATCTGATGAAACAACAGACTAATTAAGTGGACCGACGATCGAGGTGGTTTATTAAGATCCCGCTTTGTCAAACCTAAACACTTGATATATTGATTTATGTTGGAATGAGTTTACTTTTAGAGCTAGTCTTAATAATATATATCGAAATTGATTCTAATTTAGAGATGAATGAGCCATTAATTGTCCTTTTGAAGTTTGAGAGGGATATTAGTTGCCGCCATGAGAAATTTATATATCAATAGTCAAGAATGCTGATCTATTTCATCAAGATGGATAGTATTGTATATATGAAACCTACTACATTTGAATTTGCAGTGTAACTAACCAACAGTAGCCACGGTTGCAAAATAAACAAGCTACGTAATAATTAATAAGAAAGCAGGAAGGTAAGCTAACAAGAGAAAAAAATCTCAACTGCCAAGACGGTGCTGATGCAAAATTAACATCATCCCTTGTATATAAAGGAAAGCTACTCGGTATTCTGATGAGTAGGTGAGACGTGATGATGATGAAGATGGGTTCTTCCAAGAGGTGCATGATGATGATGATTGCTATTTGCTTGTCAATGATGGAGATTGGCATGGCAGGTCGCCATCTTATGCAGGCATCACCACCACCACCACCATCATTATTCCCATTCCCATTCCCATTCCCAATTCCAAATATGCAGCCACAGGTTTCTCTGCCCCCAATTCCCACCTTCCCCACCTTCCCCTTCCCCTCCTTCCCCTTCTTGTCTCCACCACCACCACCTTTTCCTTTGGCTTCAACCTCCACCCCCTGAAATAAATATATCACTTCAACTAACCACATACAGCTCTCTCATGCTCTTTCTGTACTTCATATATCTTTCTCATGTTTAATTTTACCATAACATTATTATCATAACATGCATGCATGCACTTTGTACACTAGTTATATATTAGTGTATGTGTTATACACAATATTGCACTACTACTCCACACACTTTATTACTGTAATAATAATAAATTAAATAACTCTTCTCTTGTTCCTTTTATATATATATATGTCATTTCTATTTCTTTTTCGTTCTTTTTTTCCATTATCATTATGTTATTTCCAAGGCTGTTTAATTTATGTTGATGCAAATTTAATATTACGCAAAAAAAATTATAAAAACTTCAATTTCATTGAATAAAATCAATAAATAGTATAACATGAGAGATACATATATACTTTCAGATAATAATAATACTTTAATCTGTCTTGCTAAAACATATCTTTATTCTTCATATTTAATTTAATAATTAAGTATATACTTAAAAAAGGCCTTGTGCAACAACAACAACAATAATAAATCAAAATAAAAAAGCCATGTTAACATGGTATCAGTGCTATATAGAGATCCATGGCTCTCACGCTTCACTACTCAATGCTCAATTGAATCATATTACAATGGCTAGCTTGAGTCTCTTACAAGCTAAGACTAGAGTCATTTAATTATTTACACGTTGAGACTTAGGTAGCTCAATGATCTGATCTGTTATGTCAGTTAGAGTTAGTTGCCTTGTCTAATAACTGCCATAACAGAATCTTGATTACATTTTTTTATTCTCTACACCCGGCTAGCAGAATGCATGCCATTAAAAGCATGATTGCATTTCATTCTTTTGTAATAATTTGAGGTTAGCAAAATTATTAAGAGGTTTATTAAATCTTAAAAAGAAGCCATATCATCATTAACCACTTTAATTTATGAGGATTATTTAAGTTTTTCTATTCATCAAAAAATAATATCGTAATTTGTGAATGAGTTGCTGGCTTGCCGTATCTATGCATTTGTGTATTTTCTATATTGCATTAGTAAATATAAATTTAATTTTAATACACATCACTGTAAAATAGTTGCATGCAAAAAAATTAAAAGTTAATAATATTAATTAATTTGAAAAATAAATACATATTTATAATAAAAAATTATTGGATTAAAAGAATTATATAAATTTAATAAACAAATAAGAATGGACGTTTGATCTGGTTTTGTTTTCAAGTCTGGAATTGAACTTTTTTTTTAATATAATACTAAATAATTAAAAGCCATAATGAAGGGATCGATCACCGCGTATATGGTATAATTATTCATTATAGCGAGGTTATAGCAGAGTGCAGCCTTAGGTTGCCAATTGGCATGGCATGCATATTGCGTTTCACATTTCATAATGATAAATTTGGATTATTCCTTTAACACCAGCAATAACAATAATAGGTATGATAATGTTATATTCAAAAGTTACATACAAGTGTCAGAATATGTGAATGTTGATCTGCGAGTGTTTGAAAAGGCTTTCAACCATAATGCTAAAAAATGATAGAGAGAGATGTATGGTTTGGTGGCCTCTTGGTGGTTGTTTAGTGATAACTCTTGAAACGAATAAAGGGAATGTGATGCTTACTTTGATTAAAAATAATGAAATTGGGGCTAAAAAGAAGCATACATATATAAAGAATAATAGTGGAAGAGGAGGAGAGTGGTTGTTTTTGAGTAAAATAAGAAAAAGAATGGAGAAAATGGGTCTTAGTGAGGGAGATGTAGAGAGATGGTGAAGGGAGGCATGATGATGAGTAGTATTTATATATAAGGCGGAAGAAGAATTATATTAGGTTGGTAGAGAGTAGAAGAAGGTGATTAAGTAGGTAGAAGATGGGTTGTGAGAAATGGTTGATGATAGGTTTGGCATTGTTAAGTATAAGTAGCATGAGGGTGATGATGAGCCGAGTTATTTATAATAATGATGAGTATGAGTATGATGTTGAATTAATAATAATGGCCCCATCACGTCCACGTGTGAGGCATACTATTCCTAGATTTCCACCATCCTCACCTTCTCGTAAATTCAATTCAAATTATCGTCAACTTCCACCGCATAAATCTAAAATAATTGAACCACCTCCATCATCATCATGGTCTCCGCCACCCCATCCCCACGACCTTCTTCTGAGGCATACTACTACTACTACTGTTCCACCATCCTCACCTTCTTGTAAATTCAATTACCATCAACTTCCACGCCATCCCCCGCATCGTTGCTCATAATCCCCTCCGCCGACCACCACCTTCTTCAATGCCTACTACTCCTTGAAAATCAGTGAATGCATGTGACAAGAATTCCATGTCATGATCAGATTGTAATGCTGACCAGTTTGTGTTTCCATATAAGGTTTTGTAGTTTTTAAAGGCTTTTTTCAAAGCCTTATGATTTATAATCTTGATACACCTACATACATATAACCCTCAATACTACTACTGTAACTAATAATTCCCATCCTCCGATAAGGATCGGATCCATCGTCTATCTCTTTTTGTTTTAATTTGCACCTTTATTTATTATTATCATCGCATACTGTTAGTTAGTTGATGCATTGTAGTTTCTTGTCACAGGCAAATGATGAATTTCAATGCCAATTCTGTTTCTTTTATAAACAATGCAATGAATCTGTTTTTCAATGCAATTTAAATTTTACAACGAAATTAATTAAACTAGTGGATGTTAAGCTCATGCAAACTAAGCAACTTTAATTTGTCATCACACTGTATATATAATGTATATTATTACGAAATGCAATATATATATATATATATATATATATATATATATGAATAGGCTTCAAATTTAGTTACTAATATGTTCAACAACTCAACATACATCGAGAGGCTGGTTTGGGTCAAAATAGGCTGGCATACAACAACTTACATAGTAGGCTCAAGATATAGAGATCCATGGCTCTCAATGCTCAATTGAATCAGATTAAAATGGCTTGAGTCTCTAACAAGCTAAGAATAGAGTTATTTATTTACATATTGAGACTTAGCTAGCTCTATGATTATAATCTGATCTGTTATGTCAAGTTAAAGTGTTAAACTGCCTTAGCTTGTCTAAAACTTCCATAACAAAACTTCCGTGTAGCAGAATGTATATATGCATACAATGCATGCCATTACAAGCATGATTGCATTATTTTCATTATTTCATAATAATTTGAGGCGCCCTAAGAGAGTGGGTAAGTAAATTCTTTTGAAAAATTATTTAGAGATTTAAATCTTAAAAAGAAGCCGTATCATCATTAACCATTTTAATATATGAAGATTATTTAAGTTTTTTTTTTTATCAAAAAATAATATCGTGAATGAGTTGCTGGCTTATTAGCTAGCTTGCTGCATAGAGTTATTTTTATTTTACTTTTCTTATTTGGTGTAAATATCTATATATTTGTGTATTTTGTATATTGCATTAGCAAATATAAATTTAATTTCAATCCTTTGGTTTGTGTGATGAGTTGAGTGAAAAATAACTAAAAGTTAATAATATTAATTAACTTGAAAAATAAATAGATATTTATAATAAAAAATATTGGATTAAAACAATTAAAAAAAGAAAAAGACTAGGAGCCAATACATTATGATCAATAGGGAGCCAACACATAGTTATGGATGATAACTCATATAAATTTTGGATGATAACTTAATCTTGGATATATGAGTTACAAATAATAACTTAATTATTGGTTCTCTAATGGTTCCCTAATATTAGTTCCGTATCACTATTCTTAAATAAATAAATAAGAATGGACGATTTGATCTGCTTTTTGTTTTCAAGTAAGGAATTGATTTTTTTTATATATATAAATAATACTAAATAAAAGCCATAATATAATCAAGGGTTCACTTATAGTAGAGTGCAGCGTTGCCAATTGGCATGCATATTGCGTTTCACATTTCATCATATAATCATAAATTTGGATTATTCCTTTAACACCAGCAATGATAATAATAGGTATGATAATATTATATTAAAAAGTAACAAGTGTTAGAATATGTATGTGAAAGTTGATCTACGAAGATTTGGAAAAGGCTTTCAACCATAAATGTTAAAAAATGTAGAGATAGATGTTTGCTTGACTCTTGAAATGAATAAAGGGAATGTGATGCTAACTACTTAGATTTAAAATAATGAAATTGGGGTAATAAAAGAAGCACGTAAAGAATAATATATAGTGGAAGATCAGAGGAGGAGAGGGGTTGTTTGAGAGTAAAATAAGAAAAAGAATGGAGAAAATGGCTGTTGGTGTTGTCGAAATTAAAGGAGGCAGAGATGGTGAAGGAAGGGAGGGAGGCATGATGATGAGTATATATATAATGGGGAAGAAGAATAGGTTGGTAGATAGAGAGTTTGGAAGGAGATTAATTAGGTAGAAGAGGATGGGTTGTGAGAAATGGTTGATGATAGGTTTGGCATTGTTAAGTATAAGTAGCATGAGGGTGATGAGCCGAGTTATTTATAACAATGATGAGTATGAGTATGTTGATGAACCATCACCTCGTGGGAGGCCTCTACCTCCTCTTGTGAGGTGGCATACTATTCCACTACTTCCACCTCTACCTCCTCTTGTGAGGTGGCCTATTCCACTTCCACCTCCACTTGTGAGGAGGGATATTCCACTTCCACCTCCACTTGTGAGGAGGGATATTCCACTTCCACCACCACTTGTGAGGAGGGATATTCCACTTCCACCTCCACTTGTGAGGAGGGATATTCCACTTCCACCACCCTCTGCTACTCATAGGTGGCATCCTAAACTTCCACCGAATGCAAATGAAATTGGACCACCACCACCATCATCGCTCCTTCCTTTTCCTAATCCTCTCCTCCAACCACCTTCATCAATCCCTACTACTCCTTCCCCGCCACCCCCTACTACTCCTCCCTCTCCCCCATCTCCGGCAGCCCCCACTCCTCCTCCTCCCTCTCCCCCTTCCCCAGCAGCTCCCCCTTCCTCAGCCCCTACACCCACTCCCATGGGCCTTATCATTTCTATCCCATTGCTACCTTAGCTTCAATATATCTCTACATCTGCTGGAGTAACAAATTATTCCATCCTCCAATAAGGATATACCCATCCTCTCTTTTAATGTAATATTATCATCGCATACCACTGTTTGTTACGTTGTTGTTTAATTTCTTGTCACACACAACTCATGAATTCAATGCCAATAATTCTCTTTCTTTTATTGTAACCAATATTGAATTTGTTTTTCAAATCAAACTTTACAACCAAATTAGTTAAACTAGTGGATGTTAAGCTCATGCAAGCTAATAAGCAATTAACTTTAATTTCTCTATTATTACGAAATTCAATATATGCATTCTTTCGAATTTAATTACTCATATTAACGGCGCACTACTCTTAAATTCCAAAGAGAAAATCCAATTATACGATCTTGCTAACTAGTTATTATCGTCCTTATTAGAAGCTATCGTCATCTTTTGCAAAAACCAACCCTGCTGTGCACTCAATGGCTGATGCTACATATATGCACTACTACGTAGTTATTAATTCTCGTTGCATCTGAACTACGTACTGCATATATAATTGTGGAATCCACATACCTTCTTTGTATATCTTCTTATTATTATTGACACACCTAACTAGCCATACATTTATGACTCTGCTATATCCCACCGTAAGAGTCGTTCATTTCATTTCCAATTTAAGCTTACCCAAATAATTAATAATGTTGATATATACTAAAGTATTAATTATTTTAGTTCGTTCCTCATATTTAAAACGTACTAATTTTTTATTTCAAAGGTTTAAATAAATGAACTTAATTATTACTCATCGCCATATTATTAGAGTTATTATTAAATTCAATGTAAAATAAGAATTGTGCGTGAATTACTATGTATATTCTATAAGAATTCTTTATAGATCTGTGGGTTATTCAAAGAAGTGTTTAAACATTATACTTAAGCAACTATATGAATTGATGATGGATAAGAAAAATCATGGATGCAACTCAAAGCACTAGTCATTAGCATAATGAATAATATAGATCAGCTAACCAAAACTGCCAATTAAAACAATGCTACCTACCTAATTAATAGATATATCAGAGCAAGTAATAAGTCAATGATGGCTTAAATCCCAAAGGGACACTAGTCTTTTCTAGTCACAATTCTAGTTCTAGATAATTAAAGAAAAATATTAAATAACCATCAATTTTAATATATTTTGGCTTTGTCATTAATTCTCAACGCCGTTAGATTGTAATTTAACATCATATAATAGCAATTTAAATTAAACATGATGATTGAATGATGACTAATTTTTAATTTAACAATCGAGTTTATGATCTGAAACATTTTGATAGGGACAAGTGTATACTGGACAAGCATCAAACCAATTTCACTATCAATTTAGCATTATTAAGAAGAAGTCATTATCTGCTCTAAAACAATACACACACAGAATAGCAAATAACAAGAACTGAAAAAGCTAAGATAGATGAATAACTACTGCAACGAATTCAATGGAAGTGGAACCCAAAAAGAAGAAAAAGACGTTAAAGTGGGTCACAGTTGAATCTATATCTGACATACCGTACTAAAAAAGAGTAATGCACACCAACATTTGACGCCAATTTAAAACCAAAGTCGATGAGGCAGGTAGTGTGTGTTATGTATCCATCACAGTCTCATGAATTCTATTACTATAAAATCCCAGTTAGTTCAGGCATTTTTGTGTCACCACTCACCACCAACATTACATTTTCAGCAACTAACCAAAATAATATCTAATAATAATGGCCACCACTAAAATAAGCTTGTTATTCTTAGCTATGTTCATTGCTTTGTCACTTTCTAGTGTTGGAATGGTTGAAGGCAGCAGCAACAGAAAACTTCTGGCACCGACATTTCCTGATTTTGGAAACATCAATCCTGGTGGTGGCTTTGACGATTTTCCTCCATTCCCACCGGTGACTGACTGGCCTGAGTACAGGCTGCCATCACCCCTTTTTTCATTTCCAGATATACCCTCAGGCTCATCATACTTCTCCCCACCTGCCCAAACTACCACTGACACAACCACTACCACTCCTTGAGGGTCATTTTGTAATTTTAAACCTCAGTATTCCTAGTGCTGTTGGTTGCATATGTAGGATACTAATATAGACTTGCATGCATCCATGTATTAGCAGTAAAATAAAAAAACGTTGGAGCACACATACAAGATATCTATTTGCATTTATAATGTATGGCTCATGAGTGGAAATCTATATGCTATGAATTTTTAGTATTTTATATGTATGTTATGTTTCAAATTTTTGGTTGGTAAAATAAAAAGACAAATGAGATGTCCAAAGAGAAAATGTGGCTGCTGGGATTCGAGCCCAGGTCTCCACGGCCACAACGTGGAATTCTTACCACTAAACTACAGCCACAACATGACAACGACTCTTCAGAATTTAAATAAATTTCAATTCGTAATTTGTGAAATCAATGTGGTTACTGGTTCATGAAATTTTCTCTATCACTTTCACTTGTATAGTTTTATGTCCATAGGCTTTTCCACTCAGTTATTTGATCTTATCCAACTCAAACAGGGATCTCCAAAGTGAATCCAATTTACTTTACTTTTAATCTTTTATATATGCGAATCCATATTTTTTTCATCCACGCACTTGCTATTGCCTCTAACATACCAGACACTTACCACTGTGTCAGTGCCACACTACAAAATCAAAAAATGAAATGTTCCATTTTCACTAACATCCCATCTGCACATTGCTATATGAAAAATATTGGATAAATAGATGATTTCGATTTGTCAATGCTCAATAATTCCAACTTTCAACCTTCCAAAACTAATGTCAAAAAGACAACAGAGATATGTGGCAAATTGGCAATGCAATCATGATTAAGAATAATAATGATCATAAAATTCTATTATTATTCTTCCTAATTATTTTTTCCTTTGGTTACTTCAAATCACAAACAATTTAGGATGGTTATTCATTCTCTTTTGACAAAGAGAGCTGATGGGGCATCTGAACTAAAACCACATCATTATTATCATCTCTTCCAAACTCCACTATTCCAAATTCCAAATTCCTTTACCCATATTATATAACCACAAGAGACATAAGCATGTTCCATTTATTTCACTTTGCATATAAAGTATAAACCTACTTCTCACAACCATTAAGTGCCTCTGATAAAGCTTAAAAAAAATCCATTAGTAGAGGAAAAAAGAAAGGTTGCTGAGGCTAAAGGGTATTATTATGCATTCATGCCTTTAATAAAAAAAACCCCCCCCCAAAAAAAAGTAGAAAGCAATCAATACCATTTTGAAGCTATTTAATTTATAGTGAATGTCTATAATGGAGATTGGAAAGAGATTTTATTTATAATTTTTTAAAAAATATTTTTTATCATACATATTTAAAAACATTAATTAGTTTTATAATTTGAACCTAAAACTGTTCTTAATTATAAATTATAAAAAGATTGAATTAGTAAATAATATAAAGGATAAATGGAATCCCTGAAATCTAGCATTGAGATCCAACCACACTTTGGTGTAACTGCAACCGAAAGAGTGGACCTCATTATAAGAACTTTGGGTAGTTGGGTGCTTGTGCCCTCCACTCTAAGCAAAATGGTGTAGCACCATGGACTTCATTAATTTGCATCATATATTATGCATAAATTATTGGGTGCTATTGGCCTCTTTATAATTCCCCTCCCTATCTTTTTGGCTTTTCACCAAATGCACGGGTGTATATTATATATTAGGTTTGGATTGGATCATTCTAGTTAATTATTTTTCTAATATCCGATTTGATGAAATTTTTACTTTATGATATTTTTTTAAAGTTGTAACAAGTATGTTATTAGTAAATCAAACTAAAAATAATATAATTGGTTAATTAATTGAATTCGATAAACTATAATTACTTTTTTTTCTATTATAACATCAATGGAATTAAAATTACTAAATAAAAAACAAACTTATATATCAATGCCAATGAATAAATAATTCGAACTCTTTAACTATCTTCAAAAAGTGAGTGCATGCCATGGTGATGCACATGGTGAAAAAATAATAATAAAGAGATAAAAATTTTCTTGGATGAATAGTATAATTTTAATCATGTAAGGTATTTTATTTTATTTTTTATTAATTTTTAAAATAAAAATATCACAATTATTCATTTTATATATGATAAAATCTCTTCATCATAAAATTATCCATTTAAAAAACTCTCTTAGCTTCCATTTGTTGCATAAATTATAGTTTCACTTATTTAGATTTTTGAGATGCGGTAATTGCATGATTCATGGAATGTCATCACTGTGGCTTTGATGACTTTATCTGGTGGGGCAATTGGGCCCTTGTACGGTTGAATAATGCGTTTGAATATATAGCAAATTAATTAATTAATTAATAAGAAATTATTAATGAGTGTATGTCACATGTTTATGTCCCTTGCAAACTATTGAGGGTTGTGAGCTCTTATCTCAGAAATGCTATTAGGTAATCATACTCGGTGTGATTAAAAATGTGCAAACCATATGATACTAATGCTCATGCTTCTGATTATTACCACATATTATTAATGTATGGATAACACCAGAGGTTAATTATTTTCAAATGTTTTTACGTGGATCCCAAAGGCATTGAAGGAGATTAGGAGAACTTCGTCCAACTTAACTTACATCTTGAAATAATAAAAAGAAAAAGAAGCAAATTATTGTTCAAGTTACCGTGATTTTTTTATTGCTAATTAATCAAGGAATAATTGGGTTGACCCCTTAATTAAATAGACTGAGCCAAATATCTTACGGATATGGCCAAAATAATACTCTTTGAATGCCAAACAAATACCAACTTTATCTACGCGTGATCAAAATTATCTGATGACGACCGAGTATGAAGTATTATCATTATTATAATACTAAAGTTTAATTTTCATACAATAATAGTATAAAATATTTTACAGTTCAAATATATTTATTCTTTTGATAACTAATTATATAGAGTTAATAAAAATAAATTATTTTTTATCATGTGTCGTTATTGTTAGAAAGGAAGAGAGATGATGGCACTGTACTCGGAACGGAAGAAGAAGTTGAAATATGTGGTTGAATTTGGAGTAAGGTGTCAAATAAAAAATCATAAATGAGAAAAAACACAATAAGAGAGGAGCAATATTAATTCAATGAAAAAGATTACAATGGTATAATTGGTGACACAAGATAATTTTGAAAAGGTAACCGGAAGAAAAAAGAAAAATACTAACACAAGAGAAAGAAACTTATGAGTGCTAATATAAAAATAAAGCAAACACCAAAAAATAGCTTAAGGAGGAAATCATTGTTGAATCCCTATTAAAAAAACTGGAAAGAATCTAAGTTTTTGATACCATGTTAGAAAGGGAGAAAGAGTACATAATAAAAAAAAATTTGTGTATTAGAATTATATGAGATATGTGTATACCATAGTACAATGCACTAACCTATTTATAGGTGAAGAAAGAATCAGAATAATAATAACCTAATATTTTATAGTTATGAGAAATATTAAACTAATAAACCCAAATATTATAACTGATACTAATTGATCCTAATATATTCTAACATCCCTCCTCAAACTCAAGTGTCAACTTGAATTTGAAATTTATTTTAAAAAAAATAAATTGACAAAATTGTCGAAAGAAAATCCAAACAAAACTGCCATAGAGCGATTAGAACGGAGTGCAGACGAAACTGCTTGAGCGAGGTGCAGACCGCACTGCCACGAAAAGATTGGCGAAACTGGCATAATGAGGTGGAGATGGAACTCCCACAAAGAGGTTGGCGAAACTGCCGAGGTGGAGACGTAACTCCCACAAAGAGACTGGAAAACTACCAAGGTGGAGACAAAACTCCTACAAAGAGACTAGGGAAACTAACAAGGTAGAAACGAAACTTCCACAAAGAGATTGGCAAAACTGCTGAGGTGGAGACGAAACTCCCAACAAAAAAAAGACTGGTGAGACGGAACTCCCACAAAAAGTTGATGAAACTACCAAGGTCAAAAACGATAACACAAAAAAAGATGACCGAGAAAAAGGAAAAAATGTACAACATGAGAGAATAAAAACAAATTTTTGAACTAAGAACAAAACAAATAAAAAATGAAAAGAACCTAAGCTCATACCATGTTAGAAAGGGAGAGAGATGATATAATGAGTAAAGATTTATATATTAGAATTATATGAGATTTATATATACCATAGTACAATGCACTAGCTTATTTATAGGTGAAGAGAGAATCAGAATAATAATAACCTAATATTCTATAATTATAAAAAATATCAAACTAATAAATTCAAATATTATAACTGATACTAATTGATTTAGTATATTCTAACAATAATGTAATTAAATGTATATGTATAACGTTAATAATCCGGTTCTTTTAAGTTTAACTGAAATCATTTTGACAATCTACATGATACAAATACAATAAATTTAATTATGTTATCGACGTTTTAGAAGATTATCTTTGTATGCTTTAAATTTATATTTAAAATGATAACATACTAAAAAAATCAATAATTTTAAAAGAGTTTTCATTTTGATGTAGACCATGTACAGAATTTTATAGCCATTTAATTAGATTCAAACATTTAAATTAATAGGACATTTGAAAATTAATGTTATATACTAATATA
>JASCZI010121107.1:38764-61023 GCA_036250425.1 Stylosanthes scabra | reverse complement strand
GTACTTCAGATTTTCCAGAAACTGATGAAAAAAACACACAAATTTCAAAACATTATAGATCTTTCATGATGTCAATGTGGTAAAATCAAATTTAAAAGAGCTCCTGATGAAATGAACTAACCTTTTTTCCATGCCAAACTTGTTCAAGGCTGCTACGATGCATTTTGATTTCAACAGCTTCATATGGTTGATTTAACAAAGGGAGAGTTTCCAAAGGACAAAAATCCCAATGCAGAACTTTCAATGATCTTGGGAGGTGGTTGAGGCCAAGGGGAAGTTTCATGCATGGTAGACTGAGATATCTTAACTGACATGTCTTTGAGAAGGCTTCAATGCTCCAACGTGCTTCGAAGGGCTTACTCCGAAACCAATAAAATGCATCATGTCCAAAGCTTAGAACCATACTTTGAATTGCTTCTGTTCCCTTTACCAAACCAAAATGACAAACAAGAAATTTTATTATCACTTGAGAAAACTGTACTTGAGGAAATTAAAAAATGTTAATGTTTATGTAAAGAAAGTTTCACCTACCATATCATTTGTCAATACTTGGTGAATGTCATCTTTAGACCACAACCTGCTGCGTTTTCCAGGGTTACTTGGAGATTCTTCATACACAATATGCCTCCCCATTTCTTGAAGCAAATCATGCATTTCTAACTTGTTATTCTGATCCAAAGTTACCAAAGCTTTATCAATCAATGTAACAATTCCACTTCCAATGTCACTTCCAACTCCAACATAAAAATCACACATTCTTAATATATGCATTGCTTCATCTTTTTTCATTCCTTTGAAGAAACAAGCAATATCAAGAAAAATACTCTTCTCTAATGGTGTCAAATGATTGTAGCTTATTTTCAATGTATTGAGAACTTCAAAATGTGGATAACTCATTATTTCTCTAATGGTACTAAGCCAAAATTCAACATTTCTTCCACATAGATAGGAACCTAAAACCTCAACCGCCAAAGGAAGACCCTTAGTATATTTCACAACTTCTTTAGACAAAGAAGAATACCCTTCTTTAGGTTCAAGTTGTTTAAAGGCTTTCAAACAAAATAGGTTATAAGCTTCTTCTTGGTCCAACCCTTTAACTTCATAAATTCCATGCACTCCATGTATGTCTAGCAAGTGCATATCTCTAGCTGTGATCATTATTCTGCTTCCGGGACCAAACCAATCTTGATTCTCTGCCAAATTCTCTAATTGCTTTAGCTCACTTACATCATCAAGGACAAGAAGAACCTTCTTATTGCAAAAAGCATTTTTTATTATGTTTTTTCCATCTTCAGTGTCATGAAAAAAACTACTACTCATGCTTAAACATGCAAGAAGGTCCCTTTGTAACTGAACAAAGCCATTTTTTGCAGACAACTCTCTAACATTTCTCATGAAGCAACAGACTTTGAATTCACCACGGATGGCTTCATATGCTGCTCTAGCGATAGTTGTCTTACCTATGCCACCCATGCCCCATACACCTATGAAGCGAACATCATTCAACCCAATACCTATGAGTTTAATCACTTCCTCCAACCTTGAAGCAATCCCAACACGATTCTTAGTGCAAGATGGCAATTTTGGAATTAGCTTTCTGTGTATGTGTTCAGCAATACTTTCCACAAATCTTGCCTCATGCCTGAAAATCAAAAAGTGAAAAAAAAATTCATAACATCTTGCTTGTTGACAAAGAAACACATGCAAAATAGTGTAACCAGTGTTTTAATTATCAAAATTCAAAGATATAATTTTCTGACTAAAATATGAAGCATAAATATTGATTGTATTTTAATTTTAATTATGAGTAAAATCTTGTTAACAAATGTTATAGAGGTAAGTACTAGTATGCATTCAGATTAACATAGTAGAAAGTAAATGAAGAACTACTTACTGATGTTTGGAGTGCCAACCAGAATAGCTAGCAATTTGTGTGAAAGCATCTCTCCATCTTCTAACCTTCTCACTATCTCCTCCAAATCTTTCTTCATGTTTTCTGAAAGCTTCAGCAAAGGTTCCTTTTTGATGCCTCACATCGGAAGGCTCAACACCATAGAACACAGGAACAATCTGTAACCCCAAGCTGTGTTTGCATTCGAGAATCCTTAGGAGCTCATCCAAGCACCAAGTGGAGGATGCATAGTTTGGGGAGAGAACAATAATGGCAAACGTAGATTCTTCAATAGCTTTGACAAGTTCATGTGAAATAACGTCACCTCTCTCAAGGTCTTTGTCATCTCTGAAAGCAGTGATTCCCTTTCTTTCGAGCGAGGCACATAAATGATCAGTGAATCCTGTACGAGTGTCTTGTCCTCTGAAACTCAAGAACAGATGATATGTCCATGAACTTGGACGACGAGTAGAGGAAGAGGAGGATTCACTAACAGAAGATGCCATATATATCCTGCACTACGCCAAACTACAAGGCTGCAAAAGTTTAATAAGCACTAAAGAATTGATGCAATGCTGCTTCAATTCAAGCAGTGTTATGTGAATACAAGATTATTAGCAAACACTAGATGTGTAGAGAGAAGATCATGCATTAGTGTGTCTGTGTGTGAATAGAGGAAAGTGAGTGGAAGCTGCTTGTGTAGCTTCCATTATGGCCTACACTTACAGGGAAAGGAAAGGGCTAAGAAATCAGAATAAGGCTTTGCTTTGTTGACTTGTGTGGAAAAAACAGAAAGGTGAACTGGTTATTGCTAGGAAATGATATAGTATTTTACTATTTTCATGTGTGTTTTTGAGTAAATGGATTATTAATCAATAAATGTAAGAGAGTGGATATAATTTATAGTTGGTGTTAAGAAAATAAAACATACTCTGCAGAAAACTAATATAGGCTTTGATAAGATATTTCAGTGGACAATGTACAATAAAGTATTAGGAACTTTTATTAATTTAATTAAGTAGAAAGTGGCTTCACCATTGTTTGGACAAAACGATTTTTTTTTTTTTTTTGGGTTAATATACAGCAAGTTAATGATGAGGGAGTTGTATATTGATTAGTTTATTCATGCTTTATGATTACCGTAGTGCCATGCCATAGTAAAAGTATATCTTTAGATAAAGTAAGTCTTTAAAAAAAGTTTTGGTGTTAGGATAAATAAGTCTTTAGATGATGGTGAGAAGTGTGAACTAAAAGCTCAGGTTAATTATAACACCCTAGGAGAGAAAATTGCAGTGTACAAAGAAAAGGTAATAAACACACCAATCTCACTTTGTTGCTTGCAGCACAATGTGAATGTGTATAGATTGAAATGTTCGAGCTGTTAAACAAAATGCATATTACAAAATGTGAGTTTTTTTTTTAAAAAAATAAATAATAATGAATCCTCTAGCATATATATACAGAGGAAAAATCTTCATAGCTCTTTAATGTATTCATATGGGCCAGGGTGAAGTCCTGTTAAGCATAGGAAAGCAATGAGTTACACTTTCTTTCATTCATCTTCCGCATTTGCAACAGATGAGAGTTACGACTTTCTATTCCAGAAAATCATGATATTCAGCAATGCTGGGTGAGATTGTATCTGCAATGATGCACAAATAATTCTTTTACCATTTACACTTGAATTTCAACAGAATCTACTAATAAGCAGAAGTTATTTATCAACTTATGGATCCCGCTAATCGTATATTGTTAGTTTCATCTAGTGACAGCTTGCTATAAACCATCTTGAATAAGATGAATTGAAAACCAAAGGATCAAAAGATTACTCACATTTGAGGATAACATGAAGCAGCGGTTGGTCATGAAAAGATGCTATCCAGTCTGCATCCGGCACTGTTCCTCAATGTTGAGGCCATTCCTTGGTCTCCTATACCATGTGCCTAGGACCACAGCCAACTGCTCTTAAATTTGTTTTTGTTTTGTTTTTTGTTATTTTTTCCCCTTAGATTTCCCCCCTTCTCTATGTAAAGAACATGAATCTGACTTGTTATGCTTACCAAATCTCACTCCTTGCTGCTTCAACAAAAGTTACAGAACATTTTCAGTAGCTCCATCTTCTTAAAACCCCTCTCACCCATTAAAAAAAAAATTCCCTGTAACCTCACTGCTATTGCTTCTAAATTCTGACAATCTCTTTTGCTTCTTAGAAATAAAAATCTGTCCTAAGGAACATAACAAAAAAGGAAAAAGGGTTTTAGTTCCATATCATTTTTCTAGAAATTAACATAAAAATTTTTTTATCATTTATAAATCCAAATAGTCTCATACATCGTTACATCAAACTCATATTTACACAACACAGATGTAGATTGGCATGGACTGTATATGTGCTTTGCTAAGGTTTCCACAACGCTTAAGAGCTGATGTTTCAATGTTCCAAACCCAAAAAATGAGACCACTTTCGGTTATTGGGGGAACTCATATTGATGTACTTTATCTCCTTCAAAAATTTTAAAAAAACGTGAAAATGTTATCAGCTTTCAAGATTTATTCTTCTAACAAAATTAATTTGAGCTCTTGGCAAATGGCATAACCTTTCTTCCCTACCAAAGTTGTTCACTTCAATCACATCATCTTCAAATATATTTGTCTCACATAAATCCATTATCTCAGCTCTTTTGTTCTTGTCAAACACTCTTCGTCCTGACAAAAAAAAAAATCTCACTTTCGTTCAAACCTTTGACATCCTGAATATGCGCCCTGCCAGTGCTCTCTATTTTTGCATGATAACAAGAATAATCAGAAAAATCTCAATATGTTTCTTCATCTATTATTTTTTTAGCAGCTATTCTAACAGTGGCTGTTGAAAATTGAAATCATGTCAATGAATCCAAGCATACCTCAGAACTTCTTAACAGAGCATGCAGGATAAGTATCCATGTGAGCAAAGAGAAAGCAAGTATGCAACTGGTTCTGCAATTTGAAGATGATAACATAGAACAATGTCACTAATGAGGAGCATAGAGACAAAGCAACGAAAACATTAGAATATATCTACTCTACCCAGGCTTCAGCAATTAATGATCAAAGTCCTTGCAGCAGAATATAAATTGGCTTCAGCTATTAGCACTTCAGTTAATTATCTGCATTAACCCTTCATAGAATTTCATAAATCATAATACATATTCTAAATTTATATATCATTTTCCTGAAAAATGTGATGAGATTTTTTATTAGAAAAGAAGTTACAGCAAAGGAGAAAAAAAATACAGGGATTCCTCCAATGCCATGAAACTCTATAGAAAGTAATTGATCACATTTATCAGCTTGACGAAAGAGTTTCCTAGTATCCATGTTGTTTCGGTCAATGTATCTACGTTTCAGAAAAATATATTGTTCAAATCTCTACTTTATAAGATACCCATATCCCAGACTTCTATCTGAATTTGCAATTTACTAGCAACTGAATATCTTTCAGTAAATTCACAAAAAGGAAATTTTATTTTTATATCCTTCATTCCATAATTATAATAGGAAAAATTCTTACACCAATATTAAGACTACGATTCCTTTTCAATAACCATAAGATTAAGCAGTTTTCGAATTAAAGGAGGATACAAAATCAAAACTAGAGAGGGACCTGCACTGATGATGTTGCTTCTGTCCAATGTGTATTCATCTTTTTGGAAGATGGATCTTGATAATGTTGAAAAGGAAAGATGTCTGCCAATTGAAAAAATGCAGCTGTTCAAAAAAAAAGAAAGAAAGAAAGAAACAGGATATTAAAGGTTTATCAAGTAAGAACTTCATACAATGTGTGATAATTAGTAATCAACGATATAATGAGGTACATGAAAGACAAAGGCCAGAGAACTAGACAAACACGTAGGTTATTCCTTATCAATAATTGCAGATCAAAAACAACTTTGAAACTTACAAGAATCGAAACTTAGTTGACATTGGTACTCCCCAATCCATAGCCTGCAGATTTTCTGCTTCCCTCTGTAATGTATCTGAATCTGTCTCGTTATGCTTGCCAAATCTCACGCTATTCTGCAACCCCGAATTTCATTCGCACAAGATTCTATCTGCATTTGTGTGACACCCCCTAAAGAAAAACTAGTATCAAATGTGGGGAACCATTTAGTTGAAGAGATCTAAGCTTTGGCAAATGGCAATCATACCTGTGTCATAAGCTATGAGAAACTGAGTGTTGTGGAAACCGGGAAGCAACAGGAAGAGAGGTAAGAGTTCAGTTATTGTCAGAGCTTTGGTGAGATGCACACCCTTCCTCTTGTTCATAGAGTGGCATGATATCTTGCTTACTCAGTTGAAGAGTTGCTTTTCTTTTCTTGAAATCTTGGCTGTCTTGGTTACACACCCAATGTGCTGCAGATCTTGTTACAGGGCTATTAATATTATAATAAGTATTGTCGGGAAATAGGATTTGGAAGCGATTGTGTTGGCCTAAGAGGTTACTAAAATAGTAACCATTCAGGAACACAATGTACATATTCCCAGAATACATATCGGGCAACACCTTTAATAAACTCTTGTTGATGAATTCTTTACCATTGCAGCAGATCACTGAATGTCTGATCTCGTGGTTTTGACCATCAAATACGAAACAGAGAGAAAGTGCCATGGGGTTAGTTGAAGGGCAATTATGCGAGAATGAGACTGATACTCCGTTACCTTGTTCCCGATGGTTAAACCATGCTGGAATGTCCTTCCCAGTGATCACCATTTCAAAGACGTCTTCACCATCTTGGGTAGCTGATTCTGCAAAGACACAACTGGCCTTTGATATTACATCATTCACCTTGGATGCATCCAGCGAATGACAACCAATTGCTTGTAATAGTCTTAGACTTGATGGAAGATCTGGCAAAACCTCCAATTTAGAGCAATTATTTAGCTGCAGCTGTTTAAGTTTGGGAAGTTGATGGATACTTATCGGAACTCTTTTAAAATGGTTTTCTGATAAATCCAAATCCGTCAAGAGCGCTAAGTGGTCAAGGTCGTAATAAGGGATAGAATCTTCAGAGTTGGGAAAACAATTAAATGTGAGACTACTCAAAGAGGTTAGAAGAGAGACAGAACTCAAAATTCCATAATTTTGGATGTGATGAGAAGCAGTAACTGTGAGGGACTCTAACCCAAGACTGTTGTCGAATGGAACACAATTAAGCCCCTTGTATGCCTCTAACGACAACTTCTTTAGGCAAAGGAAACATCCATGTGATATGGAATGACCAATATACTCCCATACAGATAAGTACAACTCAGTCAGGCCAACCAAATTTCCAAACGTACTGGGTAGCTCTTCTATGTCTGTAAGACCCAAAGTAAGCATCGATAACTGTTTCATGCATTCCCCAAATTCTGGTACTCTTCGCAAACTAGTGCAACGGGATAGATCTAGTTTCTTGAGTGAACTCATCTCCAATTTATCTCCAAGTGTTTCAAGACGACAACATCCACTTAAATTCAATTCAACAAGGCTCTTGTGGTGGGTAAGAGATGGGTGAATATAATTCAGCTTACGACAATTTTGAAGATGAAGTGTTTTAAGATTGGGAGCCCCATAAAGATCTGGTGTTTCCTTCAGCTTGTGGCAGTCGGACAGATTCAAGTGCTCTAAATTATTTAGAAACTGAACAAAACAAAGAAATAGCACATGCTTACTAACTTTTCCCCAAATGTTAATTTAGTAAACTTAAATTTGATAGAGCTGTTGATGAAAGGATCTACCTTCTTTCCATCCCATAACCGTACAAGTTCTCTTTCACACACATCAATTTCAACAAGTTCATAGTGTTGATCTGTTAAGGACAGAGTTTCTGTTTGACAATCTCTAGAGTGCAAAACCTTTAATGTACAAGGAATTTTGTAGAGAATAGGAGCTTTCACGCCATGTAAAATAAGAAGCTTTAGCTTTGAGAAAGATGGACCTCTTATATCCAAATCTCTCCAATTCTCTTCAATATCCGGCCAGCACCTATATAGAACTATGCTTTGAGTTGCTTCAATTTCCTGTACACACAAAATAAATAAATGAATAAATTAAACAACTTAAAAAATGAAAAAACTATACTGATTGAGATATCCATAGAAAAAAATAATTTTTTTTTTACCTAGTAAAATATATATACTATTGTCAAATTCTTATTTTAATTCTAAGCATCCTATAGTTGAGAAAGAATAACACTTACCTGCTTTTGAGCAAGTAGAGAGGCAATATCCTTGTAACACCACAATCTGCTTCGCTTACTAACATCATTTGGAGATTCTTCAATTACAATGAGTTTGCCCATTTCTTCAACCAGATCATGCATCCTCAACCTATCATGTTTATCTATAGTAACCAATGATCTATTAATCAAAATATCAATACCAATTTCAGCATTATGATCACATCGTTCTAACGTCTTTGTTACATAATCTTTCTTATATCCTTTAAAGAAACAAGCAATATCTAGAAAAATGTCTTTTTCCGTAGAACGTAAACCATTATAGCTTATTTTCAATACATCAATAATTTTATTATGTGAAGATTTCTTTATATCTTCGATAGCACTGCGCCAAACCTTCATGGGTTTATCAAAAAAATGGGAACCTAGTACTTCAAGTGCCAATGGAAGACCACCACTGTACTTGACCATTTCATTGGACAAATCCCGAAAACCTTTTGGAGGTTCTAGCCGTTTAAAAGCATTAGAACAAAAGAGGTTCAAGGCTTCATTTTTCCCTAACCCTTCAACCTCATAAGTTTCATCAACCTCTTGTTTCCGCAGTAGACGTATGTCTCTAGTTGTGATTATTATTCTACTCCCTTGACCAAACCAATTTTGTTCTCCAGCCAAATTCTCTAATTGTTCTTCATCATTTACATCATCGAGAACAAGAAGAACCTTTTTGAAACGTAAAGAGTTTTGAATTATTTTTCTCGCATCATATTTGCAATAAACAGTAGTTGAGCCTATATGCATTTGATCAAGAAGTTGTTTCTGTACGTGGGCAATATCTTTTTTTTCACAATGATCCCTTACATCGGCAAGAAAGCAAGTAACCTCAAATCTACAACGAATGGTTTCATATATTGCTCTAGCAATAGTTGTCTTACCTATGCCGCCCATTCCCCATATGCCGATGTAGCGAACATCATTTAATCCAAGGCCTATTTGACTAATCAATTGTTCCACTCTTGATTCAATCCCCACGAGATTCTTCATTGAAGATGGCAACTCCAGAATCATTTTTTCAAATATATGTTTTCCACAAGTTCTGCCTCGTTCCTATTCAAGCAAAGAGAATGTCTTTATAAGTCTGACATTACCATTTCAAAAAAAAAAAAAGAAATTTATGCATTTGATATAAATGTTTCTAAATTTATTGAGAGATAAAATAATAAATTGATATTATTATTCAACTAAAATGTAATACAAATTGAATTATATTTTATCATTTCTGAAAATTGAATTTATTAATTTTCAAAGGAAATATAGATTTGAAATTGCACAAAGCTAGCTACGTCTTCATTTGTTGTTTTTATTTTTGCTAGTATTGTAGTTGAAAAAATAATGTTTTTTTTCATATATAAAATAACAACTATTCTAGGTAACCAATAAAAATTCAGTCAACATCAGCCAACAACTTAAATTGGATGTTATATTTCTTTAGGTTTTGGATGTTCTATTTTTAAGTTTCAGATGTTTTGTTTCTAAAAAAAATATAAAGTTGGCTAAGGTTGCGATTTCGGATGTTCTATGACTTCCGTTGTGGATGTTATAAACAGTGGTTTTTAATGTTCTAATTTTTATTGGCTAATTTATTGATTAGAAAATTATTTTGATTTTCAACTAAAATCATCAGTATCAAAATAATGCTTAACCCTTTCTTTCTTTTTATATATATATATATAATATATAATAATAATAATATGTCTGACCATGTTTTAACATTATTATACAAAATTCTATTTGGCTTTTATTTCCTGCGAAAAATTATTTCAGAGACTTACTAGGAATAAAATTTCTATGCATAATAGCTCTTGATATCTATTTATGCATGTTAATAAGAAAAAATATAATGAAATATATATTTTTAGCATGCATTATTCATTCTCAATATCATTCTAGTTAGATGTGAGATTGATTCGTATTCAATAATTCTATTTGCATACCAAAATCAACCACTAAAATCAGCTACTGGTGTATAATATATATTAAAATACAAAATATATGCATATATTTTGTATTTCAATATATATTATACATGGTGGCATGGCTAAATTTAATATAGCCCTAGAATAACGTTAACCTGTTTGTTTTAGTAGTATATACTGGATAATAATTAATTTTATTAGGAGAACTTTATTTCATGTGTAATTAAATTGAGTTGAGGAAGATTAAAATAACTATGATTATTATTCCATTATTATATTTGAATTAAAGTTTAAATTTATGTATCTTGTATCTTAAGAATATATTTCAAAAGTATATTTATAGAAAAACTTTTTAATAATTTTTTATTATTTTTTTATACTGCTCTAAATATATGTGACAAATCTCTGCAGTAATTAGTTCATTCATAGTGTGATTGTATCTATCTACGTTGAAGAAAAGAAGCTTATATTGTAGAAGATAATTTGCAACAACAGAACAAAAAGTCAATGATTAGTTAGCTTACTGATTAATGGAGGTCCAACCAGAATAAGCAGCAACTTGTGTTAACGCATCTCTCCATCTTTGAATCTTCTCACTGTCTTCTCCAAATCTGTGTTGGTGATTCTTGAAAGCTTCTTGGAAGGTTCGTTTCTGGTGCCTCACATCAGAAGGCTCCACGCCATAGAACACCACCACGATGTGTTGCCCTAAGTTGTTGTTGCAGTCAAGGATCTTGCAGAGCTCATCCAAGCACCATGTGGATGAAGCGTAGTTTGGTGAGAGAACTATGACGGCAAACCTAGACTCTTCAATTGCTTTCAGGAGCTCATCTGAAATAACATTGCCTTTGCGAAGATTTTTGTCATCTTTGTAAGTAGTGATTCCCTTTCTGTTGAGGGCGGCATAGAGATGGCTAGTGAATCCATTGCGAGTGTCTTTACCTCTGAAACTCAAGAACACTCGATGATAAGTCCATGATCTTGTTGGTGGTGGGATGTTTGAAGCAGAAGAAGAGGAAGATGCCATAAGTTTCAAGCTTGAAAAACTGTATCTCAAACAAGTGAACAGCAGAGTTGTGATCGAACAGCAAACCGCTCAACAGGGATTTGTATGGATCAAGAAAGGGAAGTTAGTGGAAGTTACTGGTTAGGTTCCACGAGAGTGCTATAAAATCTATTAATTAAGATTAAGTAATCTTTTCTTTTCGGCCTACCATTATTCATGGTGTGAAAAGGATACATGTCTTGTTTTGTATGGAAAATAAAACGCGTAGAAATTAACAAAGTAAATGTAGCTTACATTTCCAGTCCAATATGTAGTTCATTTGTGGAAACAATTAAAAAGACAGGTGAATTGCTTCAAATGTTATGATCTTTCTCAGAAACTAATTCCGAAATTTACTTCAACAATATGCATGCTTCAATTCTAAATGGAAGAAAGAATTATAATTTTTTAAGAATTTCCTAAAATAAACTAACGTGTATATTGAAAGTGTAACTGAAATAGTGAAATGGACCTCCATATTGTAAATCCTCTGGTAAGGTGAAGTAAACTTTAGAGGTACTAATACTTGGTTGTACTATTATTCAATGACGTAACTTTGCTATTGCAAAATCAATCTTTTATCAATGAGTAATGCTAGGAAACTAACGTTAGGGAGTCCATGAGTGTAATTAGGGAAATAGTGGGTGATAAAAAGAAAAAGAGAAAAAAAGAAAACTCCCTTTTGTCTACCTAATATTGGCTACCAAAACTTTTTCTTTATCAAATAGTATGGTCAACTTGTAATTCCATTTTCTTACAAATAACTGTTTATGTGGTAAATTATATATATTTTTTCATCAATTAATTGACAGCACTACCTATTTGGACTAATTATTTTATACATAGGAGTATTCTAATAAGGGTGGAACGAAACAAAACAAAACATTGAAACAACAAAGAAAAGGAGGGCAAATAGACTAATATGTGCATAATAACTTAATTGTCACGGCAAGAGTACAGTTTATTTTCTTTTCTTTCATGCTACACATCCAAGCATTTATCTCAACCAAATCCAACCAAGTAATTTTTCCCCACTCTCACACACTTCACGCGCTCACTCTCCCAAAATAAAAAAACGCGTTCACTGCAGCTTCTTCTTCTTCTTCGTCACCACTGCCGCCACCACTGTCGCCGTTGCTGCAACCACCACCGTCGTCATCGTTGCAAACGCCACCGTCTCATTGCCGCCGCCATCATTGTCGTCGTCGTCGGTATTGTCTTCTTCTTCTTCCTCTTCTTCGTCCTCTTCCTCTTCTTCGTCATCTTCTTCTTCCTTCTCATCCTTCTTCTCCATTATTACATTGTTACTTTTGTTGGTGGTGTTGTAGATGATGAAAAACAGAAACAGAATTTACACGAAAATAGAAACGAAATTTACATGAAAACAGAAACGGAATTTATATGAAAACAGAAACGAAATTGGTGATGAACCCACGCCTGGGCGTGATCTTGTTTACGCCGAGGTGTGACTTTGGGTCACGAAAACAGAAACGGAATTTACATGAAAACAGAAACGGAATTTATATGAAAATGGAAACGGAATTGGTGATGAACCCACGCTTGGGCGTGGTCTTGTTTACGCTGAGGCGTGACTTTTGGTCACGAAAACAGAAACGAAATTTACATAAAAACAGAAACGGAATTTATATGAAAATAGAAACGGATTTGGTGATTAACTCACGCCTGGGCGTGGTCTTTTTTACGCCTAGGCGTGACTTTGAGTCACGAAAACAGAAACGGAATTTACATAAAAATAGAAACAGAATTTATATGAAAACAGAAACGGATTTGGTGATGACACTTCGGGTCACGAAAACAGAAACAGAATTTACATGAAAACAGAAACGAAATTTACCCACTCAAATGTACTCAAATGTACTCCATCTTCTTCTTCTTATTCCTTCATTCCTTCTTCCATATCTACATCATGATCATCATTATCTTCTTCTTCTTGCTGCTGCTATTCCTCTTCCAGAATCTACAACGATTTCAACATACGTGTATATCAGGATCCGTTTTAGATGAACCTGAGACAGAAACGATCGATTGAGGGAGATAATCCGTTTCAGATGAAAGCATCTGCTAAATGAATGAGGGGAGATAAATCAGGGATTTCAAATACCAAAAGAACGAAAATAACAACTTACCTGTTTGTTAGGAGAGAAGGCAAGGGGCGCGTGAGTTGATTCTACTTGGTTGGGCTTGGTTACTTAAATGTGTAACATTATTGTTTTTTTAATATAGTTTTTCTTCCAAATGCAACAAAGGCAAAATGCTGGGTGCCACTCAGTCTGTTGAATAGGTTATGGGTAGGAACCAGAGATGCACAAATTCTGTCACTATACTGCTATGATTATATAATTTACACCATAACAAAATAAATTAGATAAAAGTGATGGATCCCTTCTGAAATGGCTATATGAAAAGGAACGAAGCAAGAGATTGCAAAGCTATCAAATACAAATTTACCCAATTTTGTCAAACAGTGTAAAACACTAATTTTTCAGTGTGCCTGACTATTAGAAACCAAGCTATAGTGAACTTTGGTAGCAAAGGTGGATATTCTTCAAGAGAGCAAGTATATGTATACACAACATTGAGATACAGAACTCCAAAACTTGCCTTAATATGTGCATTCAAGAACACCTATTGCCTCTCAATATTAGATATGATCCTACAAAGTTATGGAACCAACTGTAACATTTCTAGTTTGCACCTACAAATTGGAAAAGACTCACCTATTTCTACTGTTTTAGGCCCAAATAGTTGGGTTTGTTTGGTGCTATAATAATAATACCATCATCTTTCATAATCTTCATTATCCTAATTGGGATGATTAACCATTACTACATTTTCCCTATTGATCACAACACCAATAAAATATTTTCATAGCCTTTGAAGTCTTGTATCAACATGTTAGTGATATGTGTGTCCATAGCAATGGTTGCTAGTGTAGTTGTTCTTTGGAACAAGAAACAAAATGCCAAAGAAGGTACAAAATATGGAGGGGCCATCTCCATTAGTAGAAAGAGAATTGGAAAGCCTACCAAACCAAATCCTTGGCCATGCTACAAATGTGCACTATGGTGCAAGACCTGATCTAAGAAGTAAGTCACTTCACTTATTTATTTTTGGCAAATTACAATCCCTTCAAGATTTGGTAAAATTGAATCCAAATTTCCTCTATTTCTAAATTCATATATGGTACATATCAAGGGAATGAAATTGGGATCTTTTATTTTATTTTATTTATTTATTGAAGGATTGCTATTGGAATTGAAATGGTCGGATGTGGGGGTTCTGGTTTCTGGACCCAAGCAAATGAGGCAGGAGATGGCTGCTATTTGCTCATCTAATTTGGCTGAAAATCTGCATTTTGAGTCCTTTAGCTTTAACTGGTGATTTTTACTTGTATTTTTAGAAGATGTAAAATGTTTAGTTGCTAGGAGGAATTGATCTTAGGTAGCTTATGTTGAGTTAGAAATTTTGTTATTTTTTTATGCTGTAAATTGGTTATGTAACAAAAGTTAGATCCTAGTACTTAGCTACCACCAATGACAATGATTCTAAATTCTGTCTCTCTTTTGCTTCTTAGAAAATAAAATCTGTCATAACGAATATAACCAAAAAGGAAAAAGGTTTTTAGTTCCATGCCATTTTTCTAGAAATTAACATACAAACAATGTGAGAGTGGTGACCTGTGTCATAAGCTAATAGCACCCTCTGCTGTGGCAGCACACCCTTCCTCTTCTTCATAGAGTGACATGATGTCTTGCTTACTCCCTCAGTTCAAGAGTTGCTTTTCTTTTCTTGAAATCAGGAACTTGAATGTCTTGGTTACACACCCAACGTGTTGCAGATCTCGTTACACGGGTATTAAAATCAGTATTACCGGGAAATAGGATATGGAAGCGATTGTGTTGGCCTAACAGGTTACTAAAATAGTAACCATTCAGGAAGACAATGCACATATTCCCAAAATACATCCACGGCAACACCTCTAATAAACTCTTGTTGATGAATTCTTCACCATTGCAGCAGATCACAGAACGTTCCATTTCGTAGTTTGGACCATCAAATACGAAACAGAGAGAAAGTGCCATGGTCTTAGTTGAAGAGAAATTATACGAAAATGAGACTGATACTCCATTACCTTGTTCCTGATGGTCAAACCATGCTGGAATGTCCTTCCCAGGGATCACCATTTCAAAGATGTCTTCACCATCTTGGGTAGCTGATTCTGCAAAGACACAGCACGCCTTTGATATTACATCATTCACATTGGATGCATCTAGTGAATAACAACTACTTGCTTGTAATACTCTTAGTCTTGATGGAAGATCTGGCAAAACCTCCAATTTAGAGCAAGAATTTAGCTGCAGCCGTGTAAGTTTGGGAAGTTGATGGATACTTATTGGAACTCTTAAAAAATGGTTGTTCGATAAATCCAGATTCGTTAATAACAACTACTTGCTTGTAATACTCTTCAGATTTGGGAAAACAACTATATAATGTCAGACTCCTCAACGAGGTTAGAAGAGAGACAGAACTCAAAAGTCCATCTGTATCTTGGATTTGCCCGAAAGCCACAACTGCTAGGAACTTTAACTGTAACGACAGCTTCTTTAGGCCATCGAAATGTCCATGTGATATAGGACGACCTGTAAACAGCCATGGCCATACATATAAGTGCAACTCAGTCAGGCCAACCATGTTTCCAAAAGAACTGGATAGCTCTTGTATGTCTATATGATCCAATATAAGCATCGATAACTGTTTCATGCATTCTCCAAATTCTGGCAGTCTTCTCAAACAACTGCAGCACTCTAGTTTCTTGAGTGAACTCATCTCTAACTTATCTCCATGTGTTTCAAGCCTAATACATCTAGATAAATTCAATTCAATAAGGTTCCTGTGGTGGGTAAGAGATGGGTGAATATAATTCAGCTCATGACATCCCTTAAGATTAAGTGCTTTAAGATTGGGAGCCCCAGAAAGATCTGGTGTTTCCTTCAGCTTATAACAGCTGGACAGATTCAAGTGCTCTAACTTATTTAGAAACTGAACAAAACAAAGAAATATCACATGGTTACTAACTTTGCTCAAAATGTTATTGTAACAAAATTATAGGTGATGATAAAAGGTCTACCTTCTTTCCGTCCCATAATTGTACAATTTTGCTTTCATGCAGATCAATTTCAACAAGTTCATAGTGTTGATCTGTAAAGGGCAGAGTATCCAATGGACATTCTTTCCAGCGCAAAACCTTTAATGTACAAGGAATATTGTAGAGAATGGGAGCTGTCACGCCATCTAAAATAAGAAGCTCCAGATTTGAGAAAGATGAACCCCTTATATCCAAATCTCTCCAATTCTCTCCAGTATCCAGCGAGCGCATATATAGAACCATGCTTTGAGTTGCTACAATTTCCTTTACACACAAAATAAATAAATAAATAAAACAATTTAAAAAAAAAAAACTATACTGATATAGATATCCATAAAGAAAGATAACTTCCTTAGTTACTTAGAATATTAAATACATTGTCAAATTCTTATTTTAATTCTATGCATCCTGATTGTTGAGAAAAAAAAAAAAAAACGGCACTTACCTTCTTTTGAGTGAGTAAAAAATCAACATCTTCCCAACACCACAATCTGCTTCGCTTACTAGCATCATTTGGAGATTCTTGAATTACAATATGTTTGCCCATTTCTTCGAGCAGATCATGCATCCCCATAACAGTATCTCCGTACAAATTCTCCTCTAATGTTACCAATGTTCGATTAATCAAAATATCAATACCAATTCCAGCATCTTGACCACAGCCTTCTAATATCCTTGTTACATCATCTTTCTTACGTCCTTTAAAAAAACAAGCAATATCTAAAAAAATATTTTTTCCCATAGAATCTAAATCATCGTAGCTTATTTTCAACACATCAATTATTTCAGAATGTGAAGACTTCTTTATTTTTTCAATAGCACTATGCCAAACCGTAATAGGTCTACCTTTAAGATAGGAACCCAATACTTTAAGTGCCAATGGAAGACCACCACTGTAATTTATGACACTTGCAGACAAATCCAAAAACTCTTCTAAAGGTTTTGGCTGTTTAAAAGCTTTGGAACAAAAGAGGTTAAAGGCTTCGCTTTCCACTAACCCTTCAATCTTATAAGTTTCATGCACCTCTTGTTGCTTTAGCACCTCTATATCTCTAGTTGTAATGATTATTTTGCTTCCAGGACCAAACCAATCTTTCTCCTCGGCCAAATTTTCTAGTTGTTTTTCATGATTTACATCATCAAGAGCAAGAAGTACCTTTTTGAGACGTAAAGAGTTTTGAATTATTCTCCTCCCCTCATACTTGTTATGGACAGCATTTGAACTTATATTCATTTGTTCCAGAAGTTGCTTTTGTACGTCAGTAATATCTTTTTTCTCAAAATGCTCCCTCACATCAGCAAGAAAGCAAGTAACGTCAAATCTACTTCGAATGGTTTCAAAGACAGCTCTAGCGATAGTTGTCTTACCTATGCCGCCCATTCCCCAGATGCCGATGTAGCGAACATCATTCAATCCAAGGCCTATTTGACTAATCACTTGTTCCACTCTTGATTCAATCCCCACAAGATTCTTCATTGAAGATGGCAACTTCGGAATCAGTATTTCAAATATATGTTGAGCAATATTTTCCACAAGTGCTGCTTCATCCCTATTTAGGCAAAGATAACTTTTTTTTTTTAAGTCTAAGCAAGACATAAGAGAAATAAAGCAACAACTTTTATATTTAAACAATAATAATAAATTTAGTATTTAACCTTAATACTATGATTACTAAAGTTATTCTCGTGTCTCAATTTGATCGCAAAGTTTTGATTTACTCGCTTTGGTCCCCAAACTCGAAATCTTAGACTCACGTTAACCATTGACCTCAGTTCGTCCCAGAATAAATGGAAACTTTTGGGAACTAAATTGAGGAACGAACCTGAATACCTCATTTTAGGATGCAATTTGAGTATTAAATTGCTCTGAAGCAATATCAAATAAATGAAGTCAAGGATTAATTAACTTACTGATTTTTGGAGCTCCAACCAGAATAGTCAGCAACTTGAGATAACGTATCTCTCCATCTTCGAACCTTCACACTGCCATGTCTCTGTTGGTGCTTCTTGAAAGCTTCTCTGAAGGTTCCAATTTGGTGCCTCACATCACATGGCTCCACGCCATAGAACACTGCCACCATCAGTAGCCCCAGCTTGTTCTTGCAGTCAATGATGTTGCATAACTCATCCAAGCACCAGCTGGAGGAAGCGTAGTTTGGCGAGAGAACTACAACTGCAAACATAGACTCTTCAATTGCTTTCACAAGTTCATCTGAAATAGCGTCGCCTTTGCGAAGGTTGTTATCATCTCTGTAGGTTGTGATTCCCTTCCTGTTGAGTGCGTCATAGTCTCATAGAGATGACTAGTGAAACGTCCGCGAGTGTCTATTCCCCGGAAACTCAAGAACACGTGATGAGTGCATGCTCTTGTTGGTGGTGGGATTGAACCAGAAGAAGAGCCAGACGCCATATGTTAGAAGTTTCAAGAAGTGCAGCTGAGTTGTGTGTGGAGAATAATGGAGAGTTAATAAGATATTAAGATCACTTGAAGTTCAGGGTTCCACAAAACTGACGGGGTAATGAATAATGGAGACCAGTTGTACCCATGTATATGCTTGAATCTTGTGTCAAAGCAAAGTTTTCCAATTTCTAGGACAAAAAAACCAAATGTTTCACTTATTTTTATACCCAATATCAATTTATTATTTCACTATCATCAGATATGATATTAATAAAATGAAGACCCGCGATACCCCCATCAGCCATGTGCTTTAAGCCATCTATCTATTTATAATTTGTTGAGTTGTTTGGATCGGATTGGTTTTTAATTAGGTGGTCCAGTTAACTTCATGTGAAGTTGTTCGTTAATTACCTTTAAATGAATTGATATATTTGACCAAAATGTAATCTAACGGTTTCAAATGACAACTTCACACATACAGTCAACTGCACCCGAGTTATCACATTTTAATTAGGGTTACTCCAGGGCAGTTTGTTTTGAGAGAAAAAAATCAATAATGTCATTGCTCAATTCAGCCGTCAAATTCTTAAAATCGGACAATTTAACTCTTCAAGTTTTCAAAAGTTCGTCAAAATAGTCCCTACTTTTTTCTCTTCTGTTTTTGGACTCAAGAGTCAATCCATGACCGGTGAATGTGAAAACTAATTAATCAATTTTGCAAACTAACAATATGTGGTCTAAAGCTCTAAATCACACTGTATGGTGTATGCATGCAAATTTAAAAAGAAAAATACCAATTCTTGAAAAAACATATTATTGGATTTTAGGATCTTGTGAAACAAAATAAATTTTAAAAAAAATGTTTAAAAAGGAAATATACTACTGAATGATCGAAAAAAATAAAGGGAAATATACTACTGACTGACTAACTATTTCTAGCACAGACAAGTTAATTTACTGCTCTTGTGCTCTATGCTAGTCACCTGGATATTTATTATCATTTTGTTTTCTACTATAACATTGAATTAGAGATTCATGATACTATTACTATGGTTCTCACTTCTCAATGCAGATGCTAAAATGGAAAAAAACAGGGATATCAAATGTAGCTGGAGAGTTAACTTTGAGTTTTTCTTCTACACACACCACCTCTACATCCTCTTCATTGTGTTGTTCATCTTTCATGTGGGAATCTCCTATGCTTGCATGATGCTCCTTGGTTTCTACCTCTTCTTGGTTGATGGCTACCTAAGGTTCATGCAATCAAGACAGCGAGTTCAGTTGGTTTCTGCTCGTGTTCTGCCATGCGAAGCTGTAGAACAACTTAACTTCTCTAAGACCCATGGTAAGATAATATAAACTAGATGCTTAGTCTTTAGATCTTGTCTCCTAGACTCCTAATTATTTCAAGATACAAAATACTAATTACAGACACTGAAATCATAGAGAGAGGAGGGAAAACCAGTTTTCCCTATTCTCATATTTAGGGACTTCGGTGGAGGTTAAAAAAAATATATACTTGTGTGCAAAGACATTTGGTTTGTTTCTGTAAACAAATTTTGTCTCTCTCAATGTAGACATTTTTTTAGGGATCAATTAGATAGTTTGGTTTACAATCTGCTTCTTGAAAAAAATGCTCAACTTTTCATTATAAGATTTTTTATATATTTTTTTTTAGTTTGATATCAATTTTATATATTTTGGCAGGGTTAACATATAATCCCACAAGTGTTGTGTTCATAAGCATACCAAGCATATCAAAGTTGCAGTGGCATCCATTTACAGTTACTTCTTACTTCTAATAGTGACTTGGATCCTGAAATGCTAAGTGTTTTAATTAAGAGTGAGGGAGCTTGGTCCCAGAAACTCTATCAGATGCTTTCAATACCATCTTTAATTGATCATCTCAATGTCCATGTTGAAGGTCCTTGTGGACCTGTCTCAACCAATTTTCTAAGGTATGCATTTTTTTTAAAAAAATATAAAGGCCAAAGTTAACAAATTACACCTCCATTCAAGAATAAGTGGGGTTTTTTTCTTTCCTTGGTATGAAATGAGTGCTTATAATATCTTACGAAGTAATAACTCTGCTTTCTATTCACCAGGCATGAAACTCTTGTGATGATTAGTGGAGGCAGTGGCATTACCCCTTTTGTGTCTATCATCAGAGAGCTAATATATCTAAACACAACATTGAGATACAGAACTCCAAAACTTACCTTAATTTGTGCATTCAAGAACACTTCTTGTCTCTCAATGTTAGACATGATCCTCCCAAGTTATGGAACCAACTGTGATATTTCTAGTTTGCAACTACAGATTGAGGCTTACATCACAAGGGAGGATGATCTTAAACAGAATAATAATCCAATTCAGCTTCAACCCGTTTGGTTCAAGCCTCATGAAAAAGACTCACCTATTTCTTCTATTTTAGGCCCAAATAGCTGGGTTTGGCTTGGTGCTATAATATCATCTTCTTTCATGATCTTCATTATCCTAATTGGGATGATTAACCATTACTACATTTTCCCTATTGATCATAACACCAATAAAATATTTTCATACCCTTCGAAGTCTTGTATCAACATGTTAGTGATATGTGTGTCCATAGCTATGGTTGCTAGTGTTGTTGTTATTTGGAACAAGAAACAAAATGCCAAAGAAGTAAAGAAGGTACAAAATATGGAGGGGCCATCTCCATTAGTAGAAAGAGAATTAGAAAGCTTAGCAAGCCAAATCCTTGCCCATGCTACAAATGTGCACTATGGTGCAAGACCTGACCTAAGAAGTAAGTCACTTCATTTATTTATTTTTTTCTTTTTGGCAAATTACACTCCCTTTAAGATTTGGTAAAATTGAAGCCAAATCCCCTCTATTTCTAAATTCATATATGGTACATATCAACGGAATGAAGTTGGGATCTTTTATTATTTTATTTATTTATTTACTTTTTTTTTGAAGGATTGCTATTGGAACTCAAAGAGTCAAATGTGGGGTTCTGGTTTCTGGACTCAAGGAAATGAGGCAGGAGGTGTTTGCTCATCTAATTTGGCTGAAAATTTGCATTTTGAATCCTTTAGCTTTAACTGGTGATTTTAATTGTATTTTTAGAAGATGTAAAATGTTTAGCTGCTAGGAGGAATTGATCTTAGTGGTAGCTTATGTTGAGTTAGAAATGTTGTTATTTTTTGATACTGTAAATTGGTATGTAACAAAAGTTAGATCCCTAGCTACCATCAATGACAATGCTTCTAAATTCTGTCTCTTTTGCATACCAAAAAAGAAAAAAGGGTTTTAGTTCCATATCATTTTTTTTTTAGAAATTAACATACAATGTTATCAATTATCATTTATAATTCAAAATAGGGACACCAAAAAATACCCAAATAGTCTGTCTCATAATGGTTACTCAAACTCAAATTTACACAACACAATGCAGATTGGCATTGGCTGAATTTGTGCTTTGCTAAGGTTTCCACAATGTTTAAGAGCTGATGTTTCAAGATTCCAGACCCAAAAGAATGAGATCACTTCCGGTTCTTCGGGGAATTCATATTGATGTACTTCATCTCCTTTAAAAATTTA
>JASCZI010121107.1:16508-30985 GCA_036250425.1 Stylosanthes scabra | reverse complement strand
CATAGAGCTTACATTTGTATACACATACTCTTTTAGAGAGCAATTCAAAATCATTCAATACATTGTATTGTGAAAGAATAGTGGTATAGCTATTCTTTGTTGTGAGATTTGAGTATACACTATAGTCGGTAAGGATCCGTAGAGTATACTAAGCACTCAAGGGAAAATCTTGAAGTTATGATTACTTCGAGTGGAGTGGGTTAGTATATGGTATGATCTAGTCCGTGAGGTGTATCTCAAATGCTCGTGTTTGTAAGAGGTTTGTCAAGCACCTATTGAAGCTTGGTGGATAGTTGAACTTCCTAATTGCGATTAGGAAAGAGTGGACGTATGCAAGAGTTTGGCCGAACCACTATACTTCATCGTATCTCTACCTCTCAACTCTTTATATTATTGTCATTTATATTTGATCATTTAAATTGGTGAAATACTAACTCAATTTACTTGAAACAAGCACTTTAAATTTGTGGACTTACTTGTAAGTACTTAAGGAGTCGCTTAAGTCCTAGCTTACTACAAATTTAATTTACTTGCGTCTTTCATATTCAAGTTATTTACGTTTCTGCGAAAATTTATCATTGTTGCTAAAATACTCAATTCACCACCCTCTTGAGTATTGAATATAACGTGCTTATCGACTAACAATAATGAATTTAAATGTTACAAAAATTTATTTTTATGCTATTATATTTTTTGTCCAATTATGTTAAAATAAATATATTAAATTAAATTAAATTATAAAAAATATTTTTCATTGGTTTTTGCTATCAATTATTATTTTAACTTTTTCTTTTTCCTATAAAATATGTATACTAATTTTTGGATAATTATTTTAAAACAGAAAAATAAAATTATATAATATACATAACATTGATTTGTGTCTTTTAATTAGCTACTTTTATTTTATTAGCTCTCTTTTGTTTAATGGTAATTTTCACTATCACTTTTGTATTAATTATTTGTCAATAAATTATGAATTATTTTTTTAATTATTATTAAATCCATTTAGACTTACTTAAATACTTTCTTTCATCAGTCACCAAAAAAAATACTTTCTTTCATCTTTTTTTAACAAAATGGTATTTAATAATAATTTTTTTGATTACTCCTTATTTTAGTTGCTAATAAATATGAATTTAGTCAAAGTAATGCATAAAAAAAAGTACGAGTCGAATATATTTGTTAAAAGCACATTTAATTGTTGTTACTACAATTATTTATTTTTAAAATTTTTGTACTGCTTTTTTAGATTATAAATTAATATTTTTAAAATTTTTGTACTGCTTTTTTAGATTATAAATTAAAATAAGTTACTATTGTAAATGTGTTTAAAATAAACAATATAGATACTAAAAGAATCATACAAAAATTTATCTTACCGTGTAAATATCAAATTGTGAACATTTATTTTTCTCCTAACTAAAAAAATGGATCTCATTTTTTTTTATATTGGTACAAGTTATAGAAAAGATAATTAAATAGCTAATTTACTTTTCATTTTTATTCACATTATTTACTAAAAGAGATATAACTTATTCAGTGTTTTGTGGAAAAATTATTAATGTAGGTAAAAATTAAATAAATATTTATTTATATATAGTGTTTACTTATAAACAGACTAAACGACAAAAAATATACATGAAATATTTTTAAATTAATAAAAATATCTTTAAAAGATTATGTAGGTTTATCGAGTTTTTTTTATCTACAATATTATGCAAAGTATCTTGAATAAATTGACTCTCATGTTCATGAAAAATAAATGTAAAAATCAAATTCCACCCATCATTTCTTTACAAATATTTAATTTCTATACAATGTTAACTTATAAATAAAGTTTATTAATGTATCTCACTAATAATGTAAATATTAAAAATATCTTGAAATTAAAAAATATCTATCTGTTTAAATTAATTTTGATTATTTTCAAATTTTATAATATTATATATTTTATTTATCATCATAAATATTAGATGAACAATAATTTTTCTTTGCATTTATCTTATTTTATATTAACTCCTATTTTTTTAGTAAAAATATTAACTTACAAATTTTCTCATTTATTATTATAATATTATAATAATTACTGTGCGAACGCACGGGTAAAATATTCTAGTATAAGGTGTAAAGTTTAATTTTAAATAAAAAAGTTTATAAATAAATAATCTTTTAATTTATATTCGTTATCACTTTCAACTGTCACAACCCAATACTTTTTAGCTAAGCTTAATATTCCAACCTCATATTTTAAATCAATATTTTTAAATATTGATGAATGATAATTGCTAACCAAAAGTAATAAATAGTGCCGATTAAAATTTATTTTTCAATTCGATGAATTTAAACATTGCATTCTACTTGGATAAGAAAAAAAATTTAACTTGTAGTATTATATTATGGGTGAGATTTTTGGTGAAGATATTAAATATTAATTAATAATTTGTCTAATTAAAATCTAATGTATAATTAATATTATTATTATAAGAGAATTCTAAATATGACAATTGTCTTTACTAAAAAAAACTTAAATGTCTTCATATTTCTTATATTATGGAACAATAATATTATGCCACTTAGCGGAGCAATTTTAACGATCCAAATTCCTATCAAACATCATTTGTTGTTAAGTATAAATGTTAGAGATGACAAATTTCCTCATAATATATATTTTACCAAAGTGTTGAAAATCAGACAGAAAATTCGGAATAGATCCTCTGTCTAATGCGATTCTAATTAAAAAAAAAAATATCAGGCAACAAAAAGCCAAAGTTATGCAAATTAGATTAGATAGATAGAAAAATCGAGAATCGATTCTTTATAAAGAGGTTAGTTTAAATTGGTTTTTAAAAAATTACTTTTTTATTTATATTTTATTTAAAAGGATTTTTTATTAATAGAATTTATTTTTGTTTTAAAGTATACATTTTTTGCTTCTTAAAAACAACGTAAGTAATTTATTTTTTCTTAAATAAAAATATTTTTTAAAAAATGTACTTAAATGATATAAATTTAATAAAAATAAAAAAAAATATTTTTTTTAGAAAAAAAACACATCCAAACAATCACAAAATTTATTAGCCGGCCAAACCAATGGTTAATCAATGAATTGGTCAACACAAAATTGATTTTCTCGGCCTAAACGATTTATTTTTCAATTCTAGCTTAAATCAATTATTCTATAAATTCAATAATTAATCCCGTTTTTGCAGCCCTAATTTACCCCTTATATTCCAGAAAAATTAAAACAGACTCTGGTTGTTTCTAATATAAAACACATATCTAACGTTTGTATCTATACCGAATAATATCTGTTTATTAATTTGTAGCAAAAACAAGTGTTGAGTTGATGATTAGTTAGCTTACTGATTTTTGGAGCTCCATCCAGAATATTCAGCAACATGTTTTAACGCCTCTTTCCATCTTTGAACCTTCATCGTGTCGTATCTCTCTTCATGTTTCTTGAAAGCTTCTCTGAAGGTTCCAATTTGGTGCCTCACATCACATGGTTCCATATCATAAAACCCTACCACCATCTGTAGCCCCAGCTTGTTCTTGCAGTCAATGATCTTGCAGAGCTCATCCAAGCACCAACTGGAGGAAGCATAGTCCGATGAGAAAACAATGACTGCAAACATAGACTCTTCAATTGCTTTCAGGAGTTCATCTGAAATAACATCGCCTTTGCGAAGCTTTTTGTCATCGTTGTAGGTAGTGATTCCCTTTCTGTTAAGGGCAGCATAGAGATGGCTAGTGAATCCGTTGCGAGTGTCTTCTCCTCTAAAACTCAAGAACACGTGATGGCTGTATGAACTTGGTGGCTGGGGTGGGATTGAAGTGGAACAAGAGGCGGATGCCATTTGTTACAAGATTCAAGAACTGGATAGTGGTGTGTGTGAATAAGTGGATTTGTATGTACTGCAGCAGAGTTGTGGGTGGTTGAAAACTGAAGAGTTAACAAGATAACTTAAGTGAGGGTACGTATAAATAATGAAATGAGTTACGAAGCTGAGAAGGTAATCAATCAATATTCAATAATGAAGTTAAAACTTAAAACAATGGAATCTTGTGTCCAAGCAAAGTTCTCCGGGAGGGGAAAAAAAATAAATACTTCACTTATTTTTATGCCCATCACTATCAAATATCAATTTATTATTTCACTCTCGTAACATAATTAAAAATGAATTAAATCACATCCCTACCATTCAGATTCAGTGGCATTCATATTCCAAAAAAGTATTATTGATATGTTGTGTTTCTTAACAAACGCACCCTCCATTTCCACCATTCACATTAGGTATAGGGAATTAGGGATCCCTCTTCAAATTTCCTACTCTTGAAATAAATAAATAAAAATGCTATCTTGAATTTCTTCGAGACTTCGGAGCTGCCCAAGGATGCAAATCTTACGTGGGTAACTTTGGCTCTCAAGGAAGGAGGGGTCAATGATCTAAAGGACTTCAGGCCGATCAGTATGGTGGGCTGTCAGTATAAGGTTATTGCCAAAGTGCTGGCGAGTAGACTACGAACGGTAATGCCGAGCCTTGTTGGTGAAGTGCAAATTGCTTTCGTTAGTGGGAGGAAGATCCATGATGGAGCACTAATAGCATGCGAAGTAGTTCAATGGCTAAAGAAAAATAAGAAGAAAGCGTGGCTGGTGAAACTGGATTTTCAGAAGGCGTATGATCGAGTGAAATGGGGTTTTATAGACATGGTGTTGAAGAAGATGGGATTTGGTGATAGATGGAGAGATTGGATCAGATGTTATCTCCGTGCTTCAATGTCGATACTAGTTAATGGAATTCCGACAAAGACCTTTGAGTTGCAAAGGGGGTTGAGACAGGGAGATCCCCTTTCTGCCTTCTTGTTTGTATTAGTTGCTGAAGTCTTAAATGGTGTGTTTAATAGACTAAGTAACAGGGGTAACCTTAAACCATTAGAAGTGGGGTCAAGAGGAGTTAAGTTGACGCATCTTCAGTTCGCGGACGACACAATATTGTTTTGCCCAAGGGACAGGGAGACAATTATGAACTACAAGAGGATACTTTGCGGCTTCGAGCTGATCTCTGGTTTAAGAATCAACTATCATAAATCGGCTGTGATTGGCATAAATTGTAAAACTGAAGATGTGAAAGAAGCGTGTATATTGCTGAACTGTAGAAGTGAAAAGCTGCCAATTAAGTACCTGGGTATTCCACTCGGGGCGAACCCAAGGAGAATTGAAACATGGAAGCCAATTATTCAGAAGATTGAAGATAGATTAAAAGGTTGGAAAGAAAAGTTGCTGCCTAAAGCTGGTGTTCTACAAGAATAAACTTCAACGGGATGAAGGTAACATGTTCAATTTCACTAAATCCCTTTGGAAGAGTCAAGTGCCGCCACGTGTCGAATTGCTAACGTGGTTTGTAATTCTAGAGAAGTTGAATACGAGGCAAAAGCTTGTGAAGTGTGGAATCCTAGATGCATCCTTGGAGGCCTGTGTGCTCTGCAATGAAAATACGGAGACGGTATATCATTTATTTTTTACATGCCCATTTACATCAACGATTTGGTCACATGTTCTGAAAAATTGGAATGTATGTTGGGTCTGGACTGGGAATACAAGAGAGGGGTTTGACTCATGGACATCTCAAGGCTTGTGTAAAGATGACATGAGAAGGTGGACGATGTGTTTTTTTGCTGTTGTCTGAATGGCTTGGAATTGCAGGAATAATCGAATCTTTAGAGGAGTTGATCATAATGTACAAAAAGCCATTGACAATGTGGTGACATTGGTTGAAAAGTGGGAATATGAATGGAGGCTGAGGAAGAACTACCATGATGGCAAGGGATCATGAAACAGAAAAAGGTAGAATGTGCCTTAGTAGTACTGCAGTTTTTTGTAGATTTTGTTCTGATTTGTTGTAAGCTTTATTTAGTCTGTTTGCTAGTTTGTTTTACTTGAAACTTTAAACTGTTCGCTCACTCCCTCTTGTGGGATTTTGGTGAGTTGGTTAATTATCAAAAAAAAAAAAAAAACGAAGATGAAAATTGCTTACCGCGGCCGGCCGCTCTATCTACCTACTGCTTGTCTTTTTCTTCTCTTTTCTTTTCTCTTTTTCTTCATGCAATGCAAAAGCTATATACGAGTAGTATTAACCAAAATGTTAATGATCCAAATGAATTAAATTATTATTACCCATTGAGGATTGAGGATAGTGACATGCCTAACTACCAATGTATCAGGCAAGTTGATTAAGTCATGGAATAATTGTTTGTTTTTTATTAACATCATTGGCCGTCCAAATTAAATTTATAATATAACACCCATATTATATAGAAAATATCATTTTGACTTTTTTTTTTTTTTTTTTGTGTCTTACAAGTGGGGATTCGATCCCCCGGGAACATGGGAAAGGGGAACACTCACACACATACTACCTACTAATTGACTAATTGAGCTAGCCTCAATTGGCTATCATTTTGACTTTTTAAACCCAACTAATTAATCACCTAAATATCATTCTTTAGTTTTGTCAATCTTAAAAACCATGCATTATAGTCGTCACATATGGCTCCCTTAATAATTTGTTATATATACACACACAACCACCCTAAATGTCATTCTTTAATTTGTTAAATCTTAAAAACCATGCATTATAGTCAAATATGGCTCCCTTAATTATTATTATTTGTTCAAGAATGCTTATAGATAACAGAATCTTCCCAAATAGTATATATATATATATATATATATATATACAACCACCCTAAATATCATTCTTTAATTTGGTCAATCTTAAAAATCATGCATTATAGTCAAATATGGGTCCCTTAAGTTATTATTATTATTTGTTCAAGAATGCTTATAGATACTATCTTCCCATATATATATATGCACTTACATTTTTTTTTTCGATCATTTTAAAAAGCTGGATCCTAACAGGTAGGAAAGAGTGTATTTAGGCATCATTCTCTTCGACATTGTCATAGGGATAGTGCAAAAACCTCAAAGTTTACAAAATTCCAAAAACAATTATACAACAAGTAATGATAAGGAACCAACGCTAGGGAATCAATAAGGAGTCAATAAATGTAATTAAAGAAATAATAAGTGGTAAAAAAAAAATAATATTGTCTCCCTAATATTAATTTCCAAGACTTTCTCTTATAAAATACATCACACAACCAAATTTAATAATATACCCCCTTGGTAGCAATGAAATTAAAGCAAGACCACAAGCTATTAGATCCCACAAATTTTGCATGAATTGGACATACATACAAGCATTCAAACCAATATATCATTTCTTGTTTGTAAAAGGGAACGACTGTATGTAATATGATGAGTATATTATTACGAGTGAGATGTAATAAAATCATGCATAATATTAATATTATAATTCTCTATTTCATATCTATTTCTCTCTCTCTCTGTTTTTTTTTTTTTTTTTAAATTACGACACATTATTTATCACCACAAAAGTTATTATATGAACAAGAAAAGGTAACAAATTTTAATTGTCAAAATTTTTATATGTTTAATTTGTAACCCTTAATATTTCAATTAGCTAGAGAATTACTAATGATATTGGAAGTTAAAATCTATACTCATTCTCACTGAATGGGTTCTAATACCAAAAAAAAAAAAATCTCCTCTGTTGATATTTATTAAGATGCGAAAAGAAGCAAGGAAATTTCGTATATAAAGCTCCATGGTCGTTGGTATAATTAGCTTAAAAAGATGGTACAAATTATTTTGGTTGGAGAACGATGAACAAAATGGGGCCAGCATGTCAAATGTCTGGTTGTCAAATTATTAAATTGATTATGCAACAAAAGTTAGATCCTGTCTAATCCCTAGCTATTACCACCAATGACAGTGCTTCTAAATTCTGATAATCTCTTTTGCTTCTTAGAAAATAAAATCTGTGATAATACCTTTTTTTTCTATAATATTATTAATACGGACCCAGCCAGTGCTCAATATTTTGGCAAAATATAAGGAGCATAAAAGTTATCTTTAGGATCAAATTCAGGTTCATGTTCATGACGCACAACCTCCGGCGAAATCTGTAGTTTAAACCTCATTGTATCTTGGTGAAATTCTTCCCTGAAGTAATCATTGCTCAAGCAGAGAATGTAAAGGTGATAACCTCTACACATTCTATAGGTTCTCCAAGGAATGATGAATCTATTACCATTACTACTAACACACAATTTCAACAACACTGATCTAGTTATTGCATTAGGCCTTGTATAAAACAAGAAACATAATACAATACCCTTTGAATTTTTATTCAGACTGCAATCACTTGGATATTGGCCTAGCTATGGAGCCAACGGTGACGTTTCTAGTTTGCAACTACAAATTGAGGTTTACATAACAAGAGAGAATGATCTTAAGCAGAATAATAATCCAATGCACCTTCAATCCGTATGGTTTTTTTTTGGACATGGAATCCGTTTGGTTCAAGCCTCATGAAAAAGACTCACATATTTCTTCTATATTAGGACCAAATAGTTGGGTTTGGCTTGGTTCTATAATATCATCTTCTTTCATAATCTTCACTATCCTAATTGGGATGATTAACCATTACTACATTTTCCCTATTGATCATAACACCAATAAAATATTTTCATACCCTTTGAAGTCTTTTATCAACATGTTAGTAATATGTGTGTCCATAGCAATGGTTGCTAGTGTAGTTGTTCTTTGGAATAAGAAACAAAATGCCAAAGAAGCAAAGAAGGTACAAAATATGGAGGGGCCATCTCCATTAATAGAAAGAGAATTGGAAAGCCTACTAAGCCAAATCCTTGCACATGCTACAAATGTGCACTATGGTGCAAGACCTGACCTAAGAAGTAAGTCACTTCACTTATTTATTTTTTCCTTTTGGCAAATTACACTCCCTTCAAGATTTGCTAAAATTGAATACAAATTCCTTCTATTTCTAAATTCATATTTGGTACATAAAGAGAATGAATTGGGATATTTTTATTTATTTATTTATTTATTATTATTATTATTATTATTATTATTATTATTATTATTATTAAGGATTGCTATTAGAACTGGAGGTTCTGGTTTCTGGACTCAAGGAAATAAGATTTCCTTCTATTCCAGGTAATCTCTCATACATGGTTACTCAAAATTCTCAAATTTACACAACACAAGATGCAAATTGGCATAGACTAAATTTGTGCTACGCTAAGGTTTTCACAATGTTTAAGAGCTGATGTTTCAAGATTCCAGACTCAAAAGAATGAGACTACTTTCGATTCTTGGAGGAACTCATATTGATATACTTTATCTCCTTTAAAATTTTTTTAAAATACCTGTAAAAATTTGAAAATGTTATTAGCTTTCAAGATTTATATTCTTCTAACAATTAAATTAAGCTCTTGGCAAATGGCCATGCCTTTGTTCTCTACCAAATTTGTTCATTTCAATCACATCATCTTCAAATATATTGTCTCACAGAAGTCCATTATCTCAGCTCTTTTGTTCTTGTCAAACACTCTTTGTCCATTTGCCCGTGAAAAAAAGAAAAGAAAAGAATAAGAAACAGGATATTATCATATTAAAGGCTTATCAAGTAAGAACTTCAGAGAATGTGTGATAAACAGTTAGCTATTGATCAAACATTAGTAATCGAAGTTATAATGAGGTACATTAAAGACAAAGGGCAGAGAAGAGAGAACTAGACAAACACATAGGTTATTGTGTATCAATAATTGCAGATCAAAAACAACTTTGAAACTTACAAGCATCGAAACTTAGTTGGCATTGTTACTCCCCAATCCATAGCCTGCAGATTTTCTCCTTCCCATCTGAAATGTATCTGAATCTGTGTCGTTATGCTTGCCAAATCACACGCTGTTCTGCAGCAACATGATTATAAAGGAGCCCCGAATTTCATACGCACAAGATTCTGTCTGCATTTGTGACACCCCCTAAAGAAAAACAACCTTCCTCTTGTTCATAGAGTGGCATGATGTCTTGCTTACTCCCTCAGTTCAAGAGCTGCTTTTCTTTTCTTGAAATCTTGAATGCCTTGGTAACACACCCAACGTGCTGCAGATCTTGTTACAGGGGTATTAATATTATAATCAGTATGATTGGGAAATAGGATATGGAAACGATTGTGTTGGCCTAACAGGTTACTAACATAGTAACCATTCAGGAAGACAATGGCCATATCCCCAGAATACATCCAGGGCAACACCTTTAATAAACTCTTGTTGATGAATTCTTTACCAATGCAGCAGATCACTGAAGGTTCCATTTTGTAGTTTGGATCATCAAATACGAAACAGAGAGAAAGTGCCATGGTTTGAGTTGAAGGGCAATTATGTGAGAATGAGAGTGATACTCCGTTACCTTGTTCCTGATGCTCAAACCATGCTGGAATGTCCTTCCCCTTCCCAGGGATCACCATTTCAAAGACGTCTTCACCATCTTGGCTAGCTGATTCTGCAAAGCCACAGCATGCCTTTGATATTACATCATTCACATCGGATGCATCTAGTGAATAACAACCACTTGCATCTAATACTCTTAGACTTGATGGAAGCTCTGGCAAAACCTCCAATTCACGGCAATAACAGCTGCAGCTGTGTAAGTTTGGGGAGTTGAGGGATAATTAATGGAACTCTTTTAAAATTGTTGTAGCTTAAACACAAATCCGTCAAGAGCGCAAAGTGGCCAAGATCATGATAAGGGATCGACACTACAGAATTGGGAAAACACTTAACAAATGTGAGACTAGTCAAAGAGGTTAGAAGAGAGACAGATCTCAAAAGTCCAAGTCCATCTTCATTGTGGATTTCAAACCAGTGGTACAACGGAAAATCACTAATTATTAGGTCCGGGTCTGCCTGGCGTAACGACAACTTCTTTAGGCAAAGGAAACATCCAAGTGGTTTGGGAAGACCAATATGCCCTAAATCTAAGTACAACTCAGTGAGGCCAACCAAATTTCCAAAAGTACTGGGTAGCTCCATTATGTTTCCAAGTTTCACAGTAAGAATCGATAACTGTTTCATGCATTCCCCAAATTCTGGAAGTCTAAAGATTTTACACCATCTAAAATAGTCTTCTAATATATTTAGTTTCTTGAGTGAACTCATCTCCCATTTATCTCCAAGTGTTTCAAGACTCCAACAATTAGTTATCTTCAATTCAACAAGTTTCTTGTGGTGGGTAATAGACGGGTGAATGGTTTTCAGCTTGTAACAACGTTGAAGATCAAGTGTTTTAAGATTGGGAGCCCCGGAAAGATCTGGTGTTTCCTTCAGCTTGTGACAGTCGGACAGATTCAAGTGCTCTAACTTATTAAGAAACTGAACAGAACAAATAAATATCACATGGTTACTAAATTTTGCTTGAAATGTTATTATTATAGTGAAATTAAATTTGATAGAGCTGTTGATGAAAAGGTTTACCTTCTTTCCATTCCATAATTGTACAATTTTGCTTCTAGTCAGATCAATTTCAACAAGTTCATAGCGTTGATGATCCGCAGAGGGTAGAGTTTTCATTGGACAATATCTCCACCCGAAAACCTTTAATGTATAAGGAATATTGCAGAGAAAGGCAGTTTTAATGCAATCTAAAAGGAGAAACTTTAGCCGGCACATATTTGAGAAAGATAAATCTCTCCGATCCAATGTATTCTCCTCATCCGAGTGATCAGTATTCTCCTCATCCGGCTCATCCGATGGATTCTCCTCATCCAAGTCATCAGTATTCTCCTCATCCGAGTAATCTCTTAGAACGATGCCATGAGTTGATACCATTTTCTACCCACCCATTAAAATTATAAATAAATAAAAGACTAACAAATAATTTAACCTTGAAAAGCCAATAAAAAACTGTAATGATTGAGATAACGGATTTATTTAAATAAATAAATAATATTATATTTATCATTGTAGACACACTCACATAAATTTACGTTTTTAAATATTTCTTTATATTTCGGTTCTAGAATAAACTAAACACATTTTAAATTTGCAGAACTCGAAATACATTAAAAACAAATTTTGCACCTGTCTTCAGCAGCAAGAGCCTTAGATAATGTTAGCTCCAAAAGTAATGCACCCTACCCAACATTCTTGGTAATTCTCTTTAGCCTTTTCTCTTAGTAATTATTTGTTATTCGTTTGGTTAGTAATAGTGAACTCTTGTGGATTAACGCGACAACTGACCACAAAACATGTTTTTCTACCTTACTTTTCCTTTCTCTTTAATTTCTTTTTATAAGAAAATGAAAGAAAATGCATAAGAAAAAAAAAAGAGAATTTTAAAAAAAAAGCATGTGTAATATAATAAATAGAAGAAAAATAGTTAAATATTATTTTAGTTTCACAATATTATTAGTTAAATACTAAATTAAATTTAAAAGACATAGATCATGAAGATTACTATTAGTAGATATGATTGTATAAATAAAAATTATTTTCAAATTAATTAACGAATCATTTAAAATTAAAATAAAAATTATTAAAAAATATATAAATTATACAAATTTAGCTGGTTTACCCTAAATGTTACCACTAATTAATTGATAATGGCTTATTATTAGTTTTTTTTTCTACTTATTATTAGTATAAATTCAATTAAAGTAACTTACATCTTTTTAATTATATAAGAATTTAATTTACTTCATGAAGACGCCAAAACTGCCTAACATCTGCACAACATACATACTTCGAAAAGAAAGGTTATTAAGGATATGAATTTAATTTTTATGCAGCTTTAGTGTAAAAGAGTTTTACATATATATTTAATGAGATGTTTTTACATTATCAATTAATTTTCAAGTCCACTAATTTTAAAGTCAAATAAATTCATGGATCTGATTGGATAACTGTATAAAAATTTTTACACTGTCAGTACATCAAAATTAAACTCATTATATATATATATATATATATAACGGTTTTGCTATTTGAACAAGTGATTTACCAAAACAAGTGGTTAACCAAGTAAATTACAAAAACCACCACCACTCTCACTATTAAGGAGCGTGTGTTTCACGCACTGCATCATCTCCTCCACCTCCTCCACCTACGTCGTCGTCATCGTCATCTTCTTCTTCTTCTTCTTTTTCTTCTTCTTCTTCCAGATCTGCATCTTCTTCTTCTTCTTTTTCTTCGTCTGCCATGTCGTCGTCGTCTTCTTCTTCTTCTTTTTCTTCTTCTCTGTTTTATGTTGTTGTTTCTGTTGTTGTTATTGTTGTTGTTGCTGCTGCTGCTGCTGTTATTGTTGTTACTGTACAGAATTAGAAATCAAAATTGCGCAGAAATATAAAGCAAAATTGTGCAGAAATATAAAGCAAAATTGTGCAGAAATAGAGAGAAGTATTGCGCAGAAAAAGAAAATAATAATGCGCAGAAATATAAAGCACCATTGCACAGAAAAAATAAATATGAAACATAACTAAATTAAAATGGATAAGCTGAAAGAAATAATACTCTGGACAAAAATGGTATTTATAAAACCAAACTAACTTCAAAGTGTCTAATCTTCAAGGATATAACAATCTGGACTATACAGAATGCATGTTCATTAAAAAACAACTAAATTCAAGACAGAGGCTAATCTGCGCAGAAATAAAAGTCTAAACTGTGCAAAAAACTTTGATGTCCACGCATATGCGTGGGTAGCAGGCTGATGTCCACGCATATGCGTGGAACCTTGGCTTCTGGAAACGGCCTTGGTGATGTATGCCACGCATATGCGTGGGCTCCTTGCTGACTTCCACGCATATGCGTGAAGCTTGCTTGCTCTTGAAGCTAAGTTTCCAGATTCCATCTTCTTCATCTTTTCAACCTGTTTTTCCTACAATAATTATGAAAATACATCAAAGTACCATGCATATAACATAATTATAATTATAATAGAAAGTCAAACTACTCAGAAACAAAAAGCACAATAACAAAAACACCTAAAAAAGAGTAAGAAGAAATCACTATAACAGCAACAACTTAAAATCAACAAAATCTGCAAACTGTGCAGAAATACAAAGCTACATTGCGCAGAAATACGAATCTAAAATGCGCAGAAATGGAAAGCTAGAATGAGCAGAAATGATAAGCTGAAAAAAATAATACTCTGGACAAAAATAGTATTTATAAAACCAAACTAACTTCAAAGTGTCTAATCTTCAAGGATATAACTATCTGGACTATACATAATGCATGTTCATTAAAAAACAACTAAATTCAAGACAGAGGCTAATCTGCGCAGAAATAAAAGTCTAAACTGTGCAGAAAACTTTGATGTCCACGCATATGCGTGGAACCTTGGCTTCTAGAAATAATTATAATAGAAAGCCAAACTACTCAGAAACAAAAATCACAACAACAAAAACACCTAAAAAAGAGTAAGAAGAAATCACTATAACAGCAACAACTTAAAATCAACAAAATCTGCAAACTGTGCAGAAATACAAAGCTACATTGCGCAGAAATACGAATCTAAAATGCGT